>JAKCPI010015020.1:0-41475 GCA_023213315.1 Euborellia annulipes | reverse complement strand
ACCTTCCCAGCAATTTATTTCTAAATAAACTTAATAAAACTAATTATCGTTATATCAAGAAATATATTTAATAAATTTAAGTAAAAATATTTCTTAATTGACTATTTAAAAAATAATATTTTTATTAATTTAAAAAAATTTGGAATCTATTTGTTTTGACTTAACATATATTTCCTAAATTTTTAACAAAAAATACAAGTTATCTCAATATTATTATTTATTTGTATTATTATTACTTAAATAAAGCCTTATATTGCTAAAAATGTCTTTATTAAGGTTGTTCGGATAGTACATCGTAAGTCATAATAGAATCTAAATTTTTTTTTAAATAAAATTAAAAATTTGAATGCCAAAATTCCTTATTATAATTTAGTCGTGACCTATCATAGTTTATAATTGGATTAAGTTAATAATTTAATTACCAAAAATAATAAATGAATGACTTTTGACTTGAGCAGTATTTCACGTAATATAGAAACTGGCAACATTGCATTCATCAACTATCTATTTTAAATCTTCAACCCCCCTTGGAAGGGTAATATTATTTATTAATAAAAAAAATATATTTTATTTTTTTAATTTTACAAAAAGGGAACGCCCCCCGCCTCCCCCCCTAGCTACGCCAGTTGAAACGCCTTAAATTTTATTTTATTTAATATATTACAATGTTTAATGCAAATCAGTTTAAACACAATGGACGATTTGCGAGAAAAAATATCAAAAAATTAAAAAAAAAAAATGTAACTGACATCGAGAAAAGACAATTATTTTATGCGACGTTGCCAGACTGGTCTCACTCTCAAATCTTCCTTATTTTTAAATATTGGCGACTGTCATTTTGGAGAATTTTTGACTTTCTTGTTAAAATATCTTTGAAAGCGGTCGGCAGAAACTTTTGATTTTATTTTTAACGTATTCCTCGGAAGTGAATTAATAAAATGTAAGTTTTTTTTGTTTTTGTATCTATTGCAGAGGTGGCTATATAATTCGATATGTGTGCGTTTCGTCGATATTCCCCATAGACTACATGTTAAATTTCAATTTTTTAAAAATTAATTACACGATAACCCCTGCGTCAGATCTGCTTCAAAATTTTATTTAATACGTATTGGATCGTGATTAATAACATATAAAAAAAATTAGCTTTTAATATTATAGAGTGCTGAATTAATGTCCGAACAACCTTAAGATCAACTCAATAAAAATCAAAAGATGTAGAAAGGGAGTCAGTTAGTCATATTTTTAAATAATTCGATTTTTATTAAAATTCAAAAAAAAAAAAAAAAGCTTATTAAATTTCATTGACCCGTAGAGGGATTAAAATTCTTTCAATTTAAAGATTAAAGATGATTATATTATCTCAGGGAACAAAAGATATTGAAACATCTATTTTTACTAACAGGCTGAGATCCCCCGCTATGCAAAAATCATAAAATAACTAGCTGCGGAGCCCCCTCCCAGGGATAATTTCACTTTCTCTTACCTCTATATATGTTAATATTTATAGAGAGAGAAAGTATTGAATTCATTTCGATATCGAGATTTTGATGGATATACACGTATTGAGGTGAAATCTGGTGTGACAAGCACAGAACATAATTTTCTTTTACCAAAGGTAAGAGAAGTTTTATCAAATTATTCTCATTGCTAAACAATTGCACAGCATCTTGACAGGTCTATATTTAAAATAAATAAAGTAATTCATTTTTAAGAGACGCTTTGTTGCTTTTGTATCAACATCACAGAAAAAACTCTCTCCTCCCCTCTCCTCCTCCTCTTCTCTGGGAATGCCGATGTGCCAGGAAAAATAAAATTATTTTTAAGACGCATGTTTTTCTTCCGACAAGGGTGACGTTGTGTGTCATTAAAAGTATGCCGAAATATCAAGTAATTCAAAAATTTGCCAAGAGATGTCAGAATGGTAGCTAATAATATTTAATGCATTTGGTTGATTTTCATTGATCTGTTAACAATAAATACTTTATAAATGTTATTATATATTATGTATCTTTTATAAAAGCATAAAAAATATATAAATATACCAGATATAGGCTATAAGGGGATCATCTGTAAGACTAGCCTGCCATCTATTGCAAGAATGCTGAACTAATTTGACAGTTGATTTTTAAATAAATCATCTAAGCTTATTTTAAAAATTTCTTAATTAATATGTGAATAATAATAACAATAAATTCATTTTTAAATTTAAAAAAATTAAAGATTATTGTAGGCCAGTCAATAAAGACAAAAATAAAGCCTTAAATCGCTAAACGTAAAGTATTCCTGCATTTTTGGTATGTTATTTGGATCCCTTAGGAGAGTGTGAAACCACATTTTGCAATCAAAAAAAAGTTATTCTACCTGCGTAATACGAGAAAAACTTCAAAATTTTCGGACATTTTTCAGTTTTTGCAGTTTAATTCAAAAACTATGGGCTTTTTGACATTAGTTGTTATTATCATTTTTAAAGTGCATTAAATTTCAAACAATTGAAGCCAAACCACAGCTTCGTAAGTTTAATAGTTTTTGAGATATGATGCTTAAAATATGAGCATGGTTTTCAAAAATGTTACGATTTTCAATTTTATTTATGTTTAAAGTCGAATATCGACATAACGGCTCATGCTTAGAGAAAAGTTGTGATAAATTAAGTTTTAGCACATTTAATTACCTTTCATTTAAGCGCAAAACGGGGTCATTAGCTCTTATAGTTCTCTTGTAAGCTTAAAAAACAAAAATTCCAATAATACAAGTTTTAAATAACCCTACATGAAATTGCATCATATCTCAAAAACTATTAAACTTACGAAGCTGTCGTTTGGCTTCAATTGTTTGAAATTTAATGCACTTTAAAAAATGATAATAACAACTAATGTCAAAAGCCCATAGTTTTTGAATTAAACTGCAAAAACTGAAAAATGTCCGAAAATTACGCAGTTTTTCTCGTACTACGCGGGAAGCACAACTTTTTTTTGATTGCAAAATGTGGTTTCGCACTCTCCTAAGGGGTCCAAATAACATACCAAAAATGCGGGAATATTTTACGTTTTGCGATTTAAATGTCGATATTGACTACTGGCCTATTGGGACAGATTGTTTTTTTGTATTTGCTTGATAACAAAAAAATTAATTACGATAATTTTTTAATAAGTCATTAGAACAATTATAGCTCGATGTCCCAATAATCTCTTATGAATTTAATTCATTTCAAAAAAAAAAACGCATTGAAAAATTCCTTATAATAGTCTAGTTTTTTTTAAGTACGTTTAGACGTCGCTCCTGAACCCCCTTAACAAGTGTTTTCACAAAAATGAAGTATTTCTGCGTGCATACCCGAAATAACGCGGGTGGCAAGTATGTTTTTGTACCGAGTTCTCCGTTAATGGCGACAAATCAACGATTGATTCGAAATAAATCTTGAAGAGATAAAAGGATTTGTTGGGGAGGCAGGCTCCGGTTAGTTGGCTTGTTAATGGTCCATAAAGAGAAGGAGAGCGAGGGAGAGAGAGAGAGATCTCTCTTTTTAAGTTTGCACAAAGAGAAAGAGATCTAATGAGATCTCTCTCCAAAGGCCAATAAACCAATAAACGCAAAGGGGCAGAGGGGAGAAAAAAAAAACAAAACAAAACAGATGGGGCACATCTCTATCCCTTATTAAATGACGTCAAATAATTGCCGTGTCTAAATGGCCTTGTTCTCTATGTCACACCAGATTTCAAGCTTTACTTTTGTTGATGTATTCGGACCAATATTTAACAGTTTCTGCTGATTTTAGGCCTGATGATGGTTCAAAATAAACAATCAGGCCTAAAATAAATTCAAAAATCTGGTCGCACAGCACACAACTTTCTCTTCGCTTCAGTTCTGTACTGTGCTTGTCACACCAGATTTTTTGTGTCGACATATATTTAGTTTCCCCCGAGATATTAGAATTCAAGATGTAAAATTTATAAGTATGGGGAAATATTTATATTCTGTTGCCATGGCAACCATTTCTCCTATCTTCCCTATGAAATACAAGAGTAAAGTTGTCTTCAGAAGATTTCAATGGCAAAACGAGAATATACATTTTAAAGAGCATCTAAAAAATAATTGATTTATGAATTTAAAAAAAATCGTTGGAGCGAATTTTGAGAAAATCGAAAAAAACTGAAAAAGTACATCAGTAAAGTACTAGTACTCTTTGGTCGATTTTGTTCACAAGCTTCGGGTCACGTGCCAGAAGGGTACACAACTTAAATATAAAATTTTAACCTCTTAGCTCCATTTCTTCATGGTTTAAATTGAACACACACACACAGACAGACAGACAGAGCATGTCGCAAAAACCACTTTTTACTTTCTCTTAGCCTATATATGAAATATATAGAGAGAGAAAGTATTGCGATCATGTCAAAAATTCGATGTCGAGATTTTGATGGATATACATGTTTTGAGGTCCCCTGAGTCCAAAAAAGTGGGTCCCGCAAATTGGTCTGTGTGTGTGTGTGTGTGTATGTATGTGTGTGTGTGTGTGTGTGTGTGTGTGTCTGTATGTGTGGACAGATTTTTAGCATGAAGGAATTGAGCTACCGGATTGAAATTTTATATTTAACTTAGGTACCTTCCTACACGCTCAAAATAAGCTTTTGAACAAAATCGGCCAAAAAGTACTAGTACTTTACTGATGTACTTTTTCAGTTTTTTTCGATTTTCTCAAAATTCCCTCCAAGGATTTTTTTTAAAATTCAAAAATCAATTATTTTTTAGATGCTCTTTAAAATGTATATTCTCATTTTGCCGTTGAAGTCTTCTGGAGACCACTTTACTCTTGTTCTTTTAGCATGAAGGAATTGAGCTACCGGATTGAAATTTTATATTTAACTTAGGTACCTTCCCACACGCTCAAAATAAGCTTTTGAACAAAATCGGCCAAAAAGTACTAGTACTTTACTGATGTACTTTTTCAGTTTTTTTCGATTTTCTCAAAATTCCCTCCAAGGATTTTTTTTAAAATTCAAAAATCAATTATTTTTTAGATGCTCTTTAAAATGTATATTCTCATTTTGCCGTTGAAATCTTCTGAAGACCACTTTACTCTTCCCGCAAATTGGTCTGTGTGTGTATGTATGTGTGGACAGATTTTTAGCATGAAGGAATTGAGCTACCGGATTGAAATTTTATATTTAACTTAGGTACCTTCCCACACGCTCAAAATAAGCTTTTGAACAAAATCGGCCAAAAAGTACTAGTACTTTACTGATGTACTTTTTCAGTTTTTTTCGATTTTCTCAAAATTCCCTCCAAGGATTTTTTTTAAAATTCATAAATGAACTATTTTTTAGATGCTCTTTAAAATGTATATTCTCATTTTGCCGTTGAAATCTTCTGAAGACCACTTTACTCTTGTTCTTCATAGGAAAGATAGAAATGGTTGCCATGGTAACGGAATTTAAATCTTTTTCTTTTTATTAGATTAAAAATCAATTATTATTTAAATTCCCATTTATTTGTGTCTTTAATTGCTTAGGAGAAAACACATATATCTCTCTCTCTCTCACTTGCAAACATTATCGCCTGTCTCTCCGCCTTCTCTCATAGGCCTAATGTTAATTTCCTATAGGGATTTGTATGTTAATTTCGATTCAAAAGGGGGTCCCCTTTGAAACTTTTTAGGCATTTAAAATTTTTTTTTCCAATTCTTATGAAATTTTGTATTTATTTACGATTCTATATTGTGTATAAAATGTCCAAATATGAGATTAAAATTTTTTAAAATAACCATAGTTTATTTGAAGCAGTCAACATTTAAAATGCAAGTTTGAAACTAAGGTCCTATCGGAAACTAAATATATCTCGACACAAAAAATCTGGTGTGACCAGCACAGTGCGCAACTTTCTCTTACCGAAGGGTAAGAGAAAGTTGTGTGCTGTGCGCCAGTCACACCAGATTTTTTGGATTCAGGGGACCTCAAAACGTGAAGATCCATCAAAATCTCGACATCGAATTTTTGACATGAATCCAATACTTTCTCTCTATATATATAAATTTATATATTAACATAAATGTGGATTTTATAGCTGGATAATCGTTGATAGGTAAATAAAAGAATAGCAGCTAAAAATTATTTCATTTATTGACCCACTAGGCTGATGTTTCGGTCTTGGTCAAGTCCATCCTCAGAGCTTGCGGGTTGTCAATATATGTATGCCTATATTGACAACCCGCAAGCTCTGAGGATGGTCTTGACCAAGACCGAAACGTCAGCCTAGTGGGTCAATAAATGAAATAATTTTTAGCTGCTATTCTTTTATTTACCTATATTAACATATATATATATATATATAGGTAAGAGAAAGTAAAAATTTGAAGGAAATCATTAAAGAAAATACCAAGAAAATTGAAAAAAAATTCTAAAAGTACTAATATTCAATGTTTCCCAAGGACGAGATCAAACGTAGTTTATTTTAAATATTGAAATTAGTAGATTTTAAATTTGAAAGAAATCGGGAAAAAAAATTTCAAGGTATAAAAACTAGGCTAGCAGTTTTATGCGTCGAAGCGTTGTTGTAGGTGAGTTATATATTAATTAAAACGAATAATTAATTTTAATTTTTTTATTTATCTGTATCCTTCGAGGTTAAGTGGATTGCAGTTCGAGGGTTCGACGAGTAAAACTGCTAGCCTGGAATAATAGAGCTGTCTCGTCTACAAAATATTAATATTAACTGAAAATTCTGGTGTGACTGGCGCACAGCACACAACTTTCTCTTACCTTCGGTAATCGAAAGTTGTGTTCTGTGCTTGTCACACCAGATTTTTTGTGTCGACATGTATTTAGTTCCCGACAGTACGGTTTTTTTTTTTTTTTTTTTTTTTTTTTTTTTTTTTATAAAAATATTCACACTTTTTTCTCATTCACACTCACACTCACACACACATTCACACAGTCTTTTCGGCAACTCAGGCCATATAAGACTTTTTACGATATCCGTTATTAAATAATTTATCTATTAGGGGTCCAGGCATTCTTATTTAAGCCATTTGGTATCCAATTGGCTTAAATAAAATCATCGGACTGCCTGGTGTCCGAACCCGATACGTTTGGTATATGAGGTTAGCACGCTAACCTCTACGCCAAGCCCCGAGGGCTGACAGTACGGTACAATTGAATTCAAGATGTAAAATTTATAAGTATGGGAAAATATTTATATTTTGATACCATGGCAACCATTTCTCCTATCTTTCCTTTGAAGTACAAGAGTAAAGTGCTCTTCAAAAGATTTCAATCACAAAATGAGAATATACATTTTATAGAGAATCTAAAAAATAATTGATTTTTGAATTTAAAAAAAAATCGTTGGAGCAAATTTAGAGAAAATCGAAAAAAACTGAAAAAGTACATCAGTAAAGTACTAGTACTCTTTGGCCGATTTTGTTCAAAAGCTTTGTGTCACGTCCCATGGGGGTGCCTAACTTAAATATAAAATTTCAACCTCCTAGCTCTTTTCGTTCTTGAGATATTTTGTTCACAGACACACAGACACACACACAGACAGACACACAGACAGACCATGTCGCGAAAACCACTTTTTTGGATTCAGGGGACCTCAAAACGTGAAGATCCATCAAAATCTCGACATCGAATTTTTGACATGAATCCAATACTTTCTCTCTATATATATATTACATATATACATAGGTAAGAGAAAGTAAAAATTATATCAGTAAAGTAGTAGTACTAGTATTCGAGGGCTCCCGAAGTCGAAACCTACACTGTAAAAAAAAAAATCTTAATTTTAGTGTGTTTTTGAATACTAAATTTACAAATTTCCCTTGTAAATGATATCTACTATGCATTTATCTACTAAATTTACAAATGTTTACAACAAAAAAACATTTTAAAATTACAATTTTCTTCGAAAAATAAGACTATGTATTGTAATTTTACAAACATTGTATAATATTTTTCGTTAAAAATTGTATTTTTTCTCGAAAGCAGTTTAGGAATTCTAAAATTACCACACATTTACACTCTAATTTTCAAATGTCATTCTAAAATTACAATACATTTTCATTCTAATTTTCAAACGATTTTAGAAAATTAAAATACAGTGGCGCAACTAGGATTTGCTCCTGGGGGGGGGGGGTTCCGGGGGGGGGGGGGGGGGCTGATCTCAAATATTTTTCTGTGAAAATTTTTTTTTTTTCGCAGAACCGAAGTTTTTTTTTTTTGCCTTGCGGGGAAATTTTTTCCAGTCCGTAAAAATATTTTACCTTTTTTTTAGAGACGCTAAATTTTTGCCGCCCCGCGGAACCAAATTTTTTTCCATGCGCCGCCCGCGGAACATTTCCTCTTTTGCGGAACCGAAATGATTATATTTTTTCTTTTCTATTTGTAATATATATATTTTGATTTTTTTATCTCCTGGGGGGGGGGGGGTTAAAACCCTAACCCCCCCCCCCCACATTTGTAAATGGTTTTGCAAAGATTTACTATATTTAGTATGTTTTTTGTGTAGGAAATATGCTTCCTAAACAATTGTAAAATTATAAAATTTTTTTTACAGTGTAGCGGAATTTGTTTCCTATACCGGAAATATTTAAAATTTTAAAGAAATCGTTAAAGGGTATTTCGAGTAAATTAGAAAAAACTAAAAAAAGTGCATCAGTCAAGTACTACAGTAGTACTCTTTGGCCGAAAGCGTATTTCCACTAGGGATGGGTCGGTACTCGATTTTGCTGTATCAGGTACTCGTTCATACTTCATACTTATACCTGATACTTTTTTTTTAAGAAGACGAAATTTTTTCATGCTGCGGGAAATTTTTTTCTTTTGCCTGATATTCAAATACCTGATACTTTTTCGTTTTTCCACGCCCCAAAAGAGTAATATAAAATTTCAATCATTTAGCTCGCCTACCCAAAGGCGATGTCATTTGGGCTGCCTACCTATTCAGAAACAAAAAAAAAGACTCAACTATTAATGCTAATGTTATTTATTAAATTCGGTTATCTACGCTCTGCCCCGCCTTAAATGCATCCATTCAGAGAGAGATAAGATCTCCTCGGATTAATTGAATCGTTGAATACAATTGTATTGTATTTAAATAAACTCTCTCTTTCCCGCACAGGTCGGTATTATTATTAATATTTTCAAGAACACCTTGGATAGATGGGACTACTCCATCAACGACCCCGATTTCGATGCAATCCGCCACTATAAATATTAGAGGGGGGAAGAGGGGGAGTTTAGTTGAGCTCCTGGCCGCTGGATGTCTCTGCCTGTTGTCTTTCTAAACACCTGCTACGTTCTTAATATTCACAAATTTAATTAGCCAGTTAAATCTCACAAATTTCGCAAAATTAAATTAAATTAAATAAACTTTTATTTCAAGATTAGAATTTTGCAAAAAAAAATAATTAATATTTATATACGATTAATCATATAATAATAAATGTGAGAATTAATTTTAATTTTCAATTTTGTAATTTATTAACTCTATAACTACTTGATCGATTTTGATGGGGTTTTTTTTTAAAGGCTTTTCGGAGTAATCAGCCTGTGGAACGTCCCCCGGTAGTCATCAAGTACAATATAGATTAATATTTATATAATAAATGCCTTTTGCCTCAATTCAAAAAAAAAATATTTTTAAATTACCGGATATCCCTGAGGGGTCCGTACCCCCTCAAAAGCATTTTTTTATCCAAATTTTTCTGTTTTTTTTTTTTTTTATTATACTCTCCCCTCGTAACTCAAATCACTTCATTTTTTAAGGAGTTTCATTGAAAAATTTCGGGGTGGGGGTGGCTCGTGTCCCCCCCCCCCCCCTTATATACGCCCTTGGCATTATTTTATGGGAATAAATTAAAATTAAATATACAAATTAAACACTAGGTTATTTGTTTCAAAGGTTTTATTAATTAAAATTAATAAATTAATAAAATTAATTTTAAAACCTTTGAAACAAATAAGCTAGTGTTTAATTTGTATATTTAATTTTAATTTACAAAATGTTTCAACGAGAACCAACGGTCGAAAGTTTAAATCTTATTTATGGGAATAATTTATCAGACTATTCTTGAAAAAATTCAAATACTTTAGGTTTTTGAAAAAAAAAAAAAAAAAACTGATGAATTTGTTTGTTAATGATTCTATGTATATGAATGGGGGTATCTAGTTCAAAACAGAAGGGTGGGGGGAGGGGGAGGAATTCAACCTCCATCATGGGGCAGGGAATTGCAAAAGCAATAACAAAAGAAGGAATTGATATTGTAGTTTGTATTAACATACCAGTTATTATTAATACAAATTTACACAGGTCAACGAAATTTTTTTTTTTTTTACTTTCTCTTACCTATATATATATATATATGTTAATATATATAGAGGGAAAGTATTGGATTCATGTCAAAAATTCGATGTCGAGATTTTGATGGATATACACGTTTTGAGGTCCTCTGAATCCAAATAAAAAGAGGCTTTCGCGACATGGTCTGTCTGTCTGTCTGTGTGTGTGTGTGTTCAATTTTAAGCATGAAGGAATTGAGCTAGGAGGTTGAAATGTTATATTTAAGTTAAACACCCCCCGGGGCCGTGAAAATAAGCTTTTAATCAAAATCGGCCAAAGAGTACTAGTACATTTTTTATTTAAGGCATTTGGACCCCCAATAGATTTATTAAAACATACTGACAATTGTGAGTATCGTTAAAAGTCTTAAATGGCCTAAGTTGCCGAAAAGATTGTGTGAATGTGTGTGTGAATGTGAGTGTTAAAAAAAAAAAAAATTTGTTATCATGAATTTAAATATATCGGCAGAAACTAAATAGACCTATATGTCGACAAGAAAAATATGGTGTGACTGTCGCACAAAACAACTTTCGATTAGCGAAGGTAAGAGAAAGTTGTGTGTTGTGTGACAGCAAGGGCGTATCAAGGCGGGGGTAATTACCCCCCCCCCCCGAAATTTGAAAAAAAAAATACTTTTTTTTTCGAAAAAATATTTATTTTTAATGTAATATTTTAAAAATTAATACTTAAAAATTTGATTTGTATTTAGCAGTAAGTATTCTGGCAAACAAGTAGCTACAGATTGCGCAAGTAGCTACAGATTGCGCCTTTAAATTACCGAAATTAAGAAAAAATTGCGTGCTGTGCGACCAGTCACTCCAGATTACCCTCCCTCCCCCCGAGAAACACCTCTTGATCCGCCCTTGTGTGACAGCCACACCCAGGGCCGCAGACAGGGGGCAGGGGGGGGGGGCTATGGGCCCGGGCCCTCCGAGGGGGCCCGGGCCCATTGTGCTCCCACCTTAAAATTCTAATAAAAAATAATTTTCATGGTTAAAATTTCAATTAAAAAAAAATCATTTTCTTGAAATTTTTTTTCTCAGGCGGCCGGGCCCTTTAAGCTCAAATCAAGTTTGATCTTTTTCAAGACTCAGGATAGCCAAAAATGCAGATTTCAGTAGTTTATTTTCAAAAAATTTCCCTCGGATTTGGCTTCGATAAATTACTCTTTGTTTAGGAAATTTTGAAAAATTTTTAAATAAATATTGTAAACTATGTATAACTATTTCAAAAGTTTTGTCAAAAACTGTGTAAAATTGTTGGCATGAAGGCCACAATAACCTTTTATATACTAAAAAAAAACTTTTTTTTTTTTTTTTGGGGGGGGGGGGCCGTATTAGTAAGTAGCCCCGGGGTCCGTCAAGTCTGTCTGCGGCCCTGTCACACCAGATTTTTTTTCATATGCCCATACAATATATTGTATAAGGCGTGGGACAAAAAAGTCTGGGAATTGTTTTTGATTGTAATCTAAGTCCTGAAGATGGGTGACGTTTAGAACTGAAAATAGAGCCAACGGTTTTTTGAGTTTTATTTTAATACCCGGATCTTTCTTAAAAGAAACCACACAGAGAGAGAAGTTTTTATTTATCTGTTTTAAAATGCGGCGGCGGTAAGCAAGCAGTTTGATCGAATTTTATTCCCTCAAAGGTTCGTGACCCACACCTGAGAAGCAGAGGGGACTGATGATAATTCATTGCCAAAGAAAAGAAAAGAAGAGAGAAGAGAGAATCAGAAGCCTTTAAAGAGAGAGGAGAGAGACACAAATTAGCCTGGCATTGTGCGATTGGTCAACTTCGAAGTTGAAGTTGGAGACTAGCTCGCTAGCTCGCTAGAGCTTCCCAGACGACATTCCTTTAACACACACACACACACCCTTCAAAGGTCATTCTTCTTTCTAAATGCATGCATGAATTTTTTTTTCTCTCCTCCTAGCTCCAGTAGACATCATTTATACGAATATTTAACTCAATAAATCTTTTTATTATTATTTTGCCGCCGACGACGACGACGACGAACGACGAAGACGACGCCAAACCAACCAACCTCTGAACATATTATTTATATAAATGTCGACCTTCTCTCCTCTTTTGAATTGTAAAGGAAATCAAATTTGAGAATGATGGTGTGACTCCCAATGAAGATTGTGTTCTATGCTAGTCACACCAGTTTTTTTTTGGTTATTTATATTTGTAAGGCCGAGTCAAATTCAAGACATATGCAGCCAATTTTATTTTGCCGTTGGGCTGACGTTTCGGTCACTGGTCTAGACCATCTTCAGAGCTAAAATATTTTCATACATATGTTATTCATTACAACTTTTCTGAACAATACAAAAATATAAAAATATTATAATTTACGGAAATAATATAGAGAATCCAAAAAATGAAAATTAAAAATTTCAGCGAAACACATAACGAGATTTATATTTGGTAGAATAAAAATAAAATTAGCAACGCAGATAGTTTTATTTGATTTTATTATAAAAAAAAAAAAAAAAACGTCGACGTTTCGGTCCCATATGGGACCATCTTCAGGTCCACAAACGATGACAGAATTACTTTAAATATTTCTTTTTTTGTTTTTATTAGAAATTTTAAGAACTTTAATTATAAAAAAAAAAAATCACAGTGAAAGTTGGGTTCTATGCTTGTCACACCAGATTTTTTGTGTTATTTATATTTGGGAGATTAAAAAATTGAAAAACGCAGCTAGTTTTATTTCATTTTATTGTAAAAAACAAAAACGGTTGACGTTTTGGTCACATATGGGACCATCTTCAGGGCCACAAACGATGACAGAATAACTTTAAATACATATATTTAAATAATCAATTAGATAAGATTTTCTTTTTTTTTTTTATTCCAAAGTTTAAGGACTTTGATTGTAAAAAAAAAATCACACTGAAAGTTGTGTTCACACCAGATTTTTTGTGTCATATATTTATTAAAATAAATTTGGTAGAATAAAAAAAATAAAATAAGCAACGCAGCTAGTTTTATTTCATTTTATTAAAAAAAAAAACCACGGTCGACGTTTCGGTCACATTTGGGACCAACTTCCGGGCCACAAACGATGAAGAAATAACATAAGATTTTCATTTTTTATTGTTTATAATTACGCACGAAATAAATATCGGCCGATATCCTCTTCCAATATAACTTGGCGAGCGAATTAAGTACCGCCAATATCTGTACTTACAATTGGCTTGTCTTGCAGATCAGTTGGCCAATTGGCTTGCCCTGCAGATAATTGTGACAAGCTCTCTAAACGTTTCCAACAACAATATTCTTCTAAATAAATTCCAAATTTAAACAAAATGAGGTTTAGACCAAGGCTCAGCCTCTCAGGCAATAAAAAAATATATATATTTTAGCCTCAACTAATAAACAAAAAAATATTTAAAAATTTTTATTCTCTAAACATAGATTTATTAGAGGTTAAAACACTCAGTGTGGATTCAGCTCATTTTTTTTTTTGTTTACAAATTCATGGTTAAATAACTTAAAATCGATAATTAAATGTAATTTAATTTAATTTAATTGTTGTTTAGAATAAGATAAAGAAAAAAATAGAAAATAATTTAACAATCGATTAATTAAAAAAAAAAAATATTCTTTATTATTGAATCAATAATTAATTGATAATTATTTATTATTTTATTTATTAATAATTACAATAATTAAATTTAATTTTATTATTTATTTAGTAAAAATGGCAGACGATGCTCTTCAATTCAACAAAATAATCACTTTTTCTATTAATTTCTAATAAATTTTGATATACATGTGGCATATCATTTTAATCAGAAAAATGGCAGCTTTTAGAAAATGTAATAAAAACGATATATTATTTAAAGAAAAAAATTAATATTTCTCAAGAAAAGAGCTTTTTTTATTATAAAATATAGCTCTGAGGTTGGTCCGAAACTTCATCTGAGTGAGCATGGGGCATTTCTTATTTACAGAAGTGGGTATATATATGTGGACACAAAAAACCTGTTGGGAGAAACACAGAACACCAATTAAAGAAAAGAAAGTTGTGTTTTCACACCAAATTTTTGTTTTGGCATTTTTATAAAATAGAGACGTTTATAAGAAAGAATTTAGTGACATCGCTCGTCTAACGTTTTTTTTTTTTTTTCTATTTCTATTTTCAAAAACGTCACCGAATGTCACCTGAGAGAGCGAGAGAGAGGGAAATACCTGCCTCTGACCCGATAAAAAGTTGTTTCTAATTTGACACATGTCAAATTTTTATACCTAAAAGATGTCGTCAATAGTGACCCCCTCCCCCCGTCCCGCGTCCCCCTCCACCTTTAGAGAGCTTAAAAGCCAAAATGGCAAGCAACTCTCTACTCTCTGAGATCAAATAACTTTTTTTTATATGGATATATCCAATATAGGCTCAATGTGATCTCTCTGTCAAACGAGAAAAAGGGTCTGCCCTTGTCAAAAGAGAGAAGAGAGATCTTTTATCGTTATTATTAAAATAAATAATAATAATAATATTAACGTAGGCGTGAAGAGTTTGTATTTTTATTTTTATTTTTTTTCTCGCTCTGTACAAATGTTGAAAAACATTCTCTTAGCAAATATTATATCGTTGTCAGTGAGTGAGTGAGTGAAAATGAATGAATGAATGAATGAATGAATGACAGAAAAAAGGGTCCCGACATGCATTCCTTCACACCCCCCCCCTCTTCAAAGCTTGTTTATTTGTCCATTTAGAGGAGATAATTTCATTTAGGAAGCAATTAACATTGTTATTAGAGAAATAGGGGGTCGTGAAATTTGAAAGTTTTAGATAATATTATCGTTTTCTAAAAGCTACCATTTTTCTGATTAAAATGATATGCCATATGTATATCAAAATTCATTATAAATTAATAAAAAAAGTGATTATTTTGTTGAAGTGAATAGCGTCGTCCGCCATTTTTCTAAATAAAAAAGTAATTATTAATAAATAAAATAATAAATGTCAATTCATTATTGATTCAATAATAAAGAATATTTTTTTTTTTTTTAATTAATCGATTGTTAAATTTATTATTTTTCTATTTTTATTAATTAATATTTTTTTGATTGTTGAAATTGAAAGAGAAATTTCTTCTTTTTTTTATATACAATTTATTCGAGAGATTTGAAAGAAGATGATGACAAAATAGAGCCCACGTTTCGGTGGCCAGACGGCTACCATCTTCAGGGCTAGATTTTCATTCTTAAATAACATGAGAGCAGCTACCTGTGTTAGCAGAACGCGGAGATTCTGGAGCAGGAGATCTGGAACAAACAGAAAAAAAAAAGAATTTTAAATCATAAACATGAATGGACTCAGACTTCCCGGAAAATCTAATTAATTTCATATTATTGGGGATTAATGTAATAAATAATCAAAGATTAGATCTCTTTTGTCGTCTAGAATGCGTTTATTTAAATATAATAATTAATAATAAATGGAATTTCTAATAAATTATCTAAATAATATTTCAAATTTAATATTTATATGTTTAATTATATAAAAATAATTGTGCGATTTAATTTTAATTTTTCCTTTATAATGGATTTAATCCAAAACTACTTGACCGATTTTTATGGGCTTTTTTTCTTTTTCCCTCTTATAGAGCATTTAGCCAACCCCAATTTAAATTACTTTAGAAATTCGTAATCTGACTTACAAGCGAATAGAATATAATTATGAGGGAGAGTTTTATAGAAAAAGGGTGCCTTCATCAGGACAAAAATGATGTCGTTAACATGGCAGTGTAGCAACGTTTTTACAAATTTATATCCTCTTAATAAAAAAAAAAAGAGAATTTTTCAAGAGAATATAAATTGGTAAAAACGTTGCTACACTGCCATGTCAACGACATAATTTTTGTCCTGATGAAGAGTGCGATCGGCACTCGAAACGTCGACGAAAAAAATGTACTTTTATGCAAATGAAAAGAATTTTTTAGTAACCTAATATTTTTGTATATTTGCAATGTGTATTTTATTTTTCTAAAATTAAAAATTGTCGACCAGGTCCTGAGGAAGGGGGCGATTAGCACCCGAAACGTCCAAGAGCAGAATGAAATAAAATTTGTTTTATTTCTAATCCTGGCGTGAGAGAAGTCGATGTTGAGATTTTAACGGAAATACACGTTTTGTGAATCCTGCTAAATGGTCTTTATATCTGTGTGTCACTATCTCAAGAACGAAAAGAGCTAGGAGGTTGAAATTTTATATTTAATTCAAGTACCCCCCTAGAACGTAACACAAAACTTTTAAACAAAATCGGCCAAAGAATACTAGTACTTTACTAATGTACTTTTTCAGTTTTTTTCGATTTTTTTAAAATTCGCTACAACGATTTTAATTAAAATTCATAAATCAATCATTTTTTTAGATGCTCTTTAAAATGTATATTCTCATTTTGCTATAAAATTTGTTTAAAGCACACTTTACTCTTGTACTTCATAGGAAAGATGGAATTCGTTAATTGTGCGGCGAATCACACCAGAATTTAATCTCTAAATTTTGTTAAAGATTATAAAAATAAGGTCCAATCAAACTTTCACTTGCCTATGTACATATAATTAGGGCGGAAGAGTGAAAGTATTTATATATTCTTTGATATGGATTGAAAGAAGGAAGAATGCATTGTCATCATCGTCATCGGCATGTAGGCGAGATCTCTATCCCTCACACGTGGCGTGGATGCATGCCTCGTGACGTCATCAACAATAACAAACGAACGAACGAGTCTCTTGTCTTTTAATAAAAGACCCCCCCCCCCCCCTCTCTTTTAATGTTCAAATTGATTTATATTCCCGTGCTAATGTCGTTGTTGTTGTTGTTGTATTTGGCGTGCTTGGCTGCCGTAATTGCCCATATTAATAGGCCATTCATTATCCGAACATTTGGAATTATGAATACAAAAAAAAAAGGAATTTTTTTTTTTTTTAAGAGAAATAAATAAATTTTCTTTTTTTTTTTGATGTAAATAAATAAATAAATAGCTATCTAAGATCTTGGAGAAATGATTAGTTGCTTGACTCTCTCGTTCTTGTTGATCAATAACTCTGTGTTTAATAACTAATTCGGTGTTATGCTTTAAATGTACAGGATGGGGAATAGGGGAGATTTCCTTTTTTTTTTTTTCTTGAACGCCTCCCCATCTTGTAGCTGTGCGGCGCCTCAGAGAGAGGATTTCATACTCATAACCCCAATTTATTTGTTTCAAAGTTCACTAATTTCAAAGAAAATTGAATTTTATTTTATTTATTTAAAATAATAACTTGGTATATTTTTATTTCCAAGCACCCTACACTGTAAAAAATATGAATTTTCATTCATATCTCATAAACTTTTTTTAATTTTAATAGACCAGGATATGAGCTAAAATTAATATCAATATATGAATAAGTATCGCTTTAAAAAAATATGAATTTTCCTTCTTTTTTCATATACTTTTCGTAGTTTAATTTTAATACACCCAGGATGTGAAATAAAATTAATATAAAAGTTTATGAACAAATTACCAACTTTTAAACTTATCTTTTTCTTTGTGTGCCGCCAAATTTTGAAATCGTTAAAAGTGCACCGCGACAAGTTGAGAATCCTGGTCTAAACGTTCTCAAATAACTCGACTACCTCAAGGAATTTTTATTAATATTATTTTATAATTATTTTAAGGAAACTTGAAATTATTCTTTTAAAATTCATTTCCAAAATCTATATTGATTAAATTCTGGTTTGAAATTCCGCTCTAAACTATTTAAATATTTATGAAGTCATACTAATTAAATAATTTTTATAAATAATTCAACTAAATAGCTATAGAAATTAAAATTAAAATTAACAATTTCACCAAAATAATTAATTTTAAAATATACAAGAAATTTTAGTTAAGGTTGGCACCAAATTCTGTTTTTGAAGTAGCTGATTTAACCATAGATAATTGAAGTGTATTATTATTTAAAATGAAATATAAATATTTAATCAATATATTGAAAGGAACATTTTACTAACAAAATCTAAGTATTGAATTTGAATTTTTTCATTGAAATTTTTTTTTCAATTTCAAATCAATTATGTTTGTCATTTTTCAGGTGAGGTTAGTCTCCAACCAGGGAATAAACTCCAATCATACTGCAATGAAATGTAACTCTTTATTACTTCTCAAAGAAGATGAAAATCGACATATTTTTTGTATTAAATTATTAAAATGATTTGTATTTTGTTTAATTTACTTGGAAATGTATAAAAATTTATTTTTTGATACAAATTTATTATTTTAATACTTTAATTTGTTTTATTATTTAGTAAAATTGTATATTTTAATATAATATAATTTTTTTTAATAAATAAAAATAAAATAAATAAAAAAACTATTATTTCACCTAGACCACTCACTTTCCCTCAAAAGTATAAACTCGTAAGGACTTTAATTTTTGTTTATTAAAGCTTTTGTGGTTTGAAATATTATTATTAGGAGAATTTTTAATTATAGACCACATATTTGTATTAAATATTTATTAAAAATATATATATTTGTACAGTATTTATATATTTTTAATAAATATTTAATACAAATATGTGGTCTATAATTAAAAGTCTCCTACTTTCATTTTTCACAAAAAGTATATTATTTCTCATAAACCCGTAATTTAAATTTCATATACCAAAAATGAATTTATTCATATACCCAAAATGAATTTTTTCATATACCCGTAATTTAAATTTCATATACCAAAAATAATTTATTCATATACCCGAAAATAATTTTTTCATATACCCGAATAAAAGTCATTTTTGTAATTCTCAAACCCAAATTAATATCAAAACAGTTTGTACAACTTCCACAAACCAAAATTTTTAATATATGAGTAAGCCCCAACTCCTCTCCCCCGTAAAATTCTCTATACAGTGAAAAAAACCCCATAAAAATCCGTCAAGTAGTTTAAGAGTAAATGCGTTTTCAAGTAAAAGTTAGAATTAAATCTCACTATAATTATTCGATAATTAATCATATAAATATTAAATTTTCATTTTTTTTTGTCGTTATTTAAAATAATAATAAAATATTTTCTGTGAATTTTAGCCCATATTTGGCCCCCAATAGTCAACCCATTTTACACATTTTTTATTCAATTTATTTTGTGTTTATAAACATTTCTCTAAGATATTAATTATGAGATTTGATTAATTAGGGGATTTATTTTTATTCTCCTGGTTAGTTGGCTGCACTGATTATCTAAGAAAAGAGGAGATGTAGAGCGTATACTTTTATAGATACATTTTTTTTCGAATTATATACAATAGAAGTGATTAAAATTAAAGAGCAATCTCCAGGCTTTGGTTTTTGACTTAAACTTTATCAAAACTTGCATTTTAATCAAAAGAATATAAATAAAATTGCGCAACCTTCAAAAAATTAAATGCAATATTATAATAAAGAATAAATCATCCAGATAGTCCAAATTTTTATATAACATACTTAGTTTGTAACATAATTTAATGTTTTAATGTAAACGTCACCGGAGAGTGAAATATAAACAAAATTAAAATGCATCCAGGCTTTAAGACATAAATATGTATAAACCGTTGGCTCTAGCTGAAACATTATAAATAGGTAAAATGAATAAAAAAAAAAAAAAAAAACACTAGGTGATACTTTTCAATATAATGCTACAATCATCATCTTCAAAAGTAATAATTGAATTAAAATACTTAAATTACTATTTCTAAAGATGTTGACCCACACAGAGTATCAAATATATTATTTATAAATATACAAAAACATATCATCTAGTGTTTTTAATTAATTTTATCTATATTTCTAGATTTATATGTAAATGTATTCGCTCTACATCTCATCTTTTCTTAGACAATCAATGAATACAACAAAATCGAGATGCCAATTAAATTTAATAAAAATAAATTATAATTAAATCCCATTATTATTATAATATTATCTTATAGAAATTTAAATAAATCAAATTTTAATTGTTTTTTTCCTTCTTCAATCAATCAAAGAGATAAAATTTGTCAAATGTTCAAAATATCATAATTGCATGCATGACAAGCCAAGGGGGAGTTTATTTTCATTTTCGCCTGTTTTCTGGTTTCCCTTACAAATAAATAAGGGATGTAAAAGAAAGAAAGAAAGAAATCTGGCTGCCCCTCTGCCGGCCCATGCCCCATGCATGCCCCATGCACTCTCCTCGCCCTTTATGTTTTTTTTTTTTTTTTTTTTTTTTTGCCCTTCTATTCAATTCAATTCTCCAAATGGCTCTATTATTAGTGAGTAACGCCCCTGTGTTGGAAATGTTTCAAAAATCGATACATCTTTATTATTATCAGGGGGTGAATGTGTGTGTGTGTGTGTGTGTGTGTACGTGACAAGAGATCCTTTTTTTGAAAAAAAAGGGCGTGTCGATCATCAGAGGGGGCCAGAGGGTCAAAAACCACACAAAAGGACAGGGGGCAGGCGATGAACACAATTTGCCAAATAATTTCTACACTCTCTACTCCATTCTGTCTTGAAAGATGATAAATAATAATAAATCGCTTTTAATCCGTTCACATTTCATTGTTAGAATTAATTTAAAATATATATAATATATATATATATATATATACGCTCTACATCTCCTCTTTTTTGATCTTAATATATTTTAAATTAAAATAAGGTTCTGTAAGGCACAGCTAAATTAAAACTGATAACCGTTGGCTCTAGTTGAAACAATAATTTAAAGGTGATATGTTTCTAAATATATAGGCCTACTTATCCCTTCATATACGATTCGAGATAAGAAAAATGTCAAAATTATAATTTAATATTTATAAGATTAATTTAATTATAAAATACGTAATAATTAATTTTAAAATTTCAATGGGTAGTGAATTTTACTTGGGTGTTTTTTTTTTTTTTTAGGTTAAATAGCTATATAATTATATATATATATATAAATGTATACGCTCTACATCTCCTCTTTTCATAGATAATCAATAAATATTGGACCAAGAATATTTTATTAAAATGACAATAAAAATGCTAAAATTTAATTTAATTAACTATAGAATAATTATAGCGAGATTTATTCTTTATTTTTTTTTATTTTACTTTATAATCCATTTACTCTTAAACTACTTGACGGATTTTTATGGGGTTTTTTTCAATGTATAGATAATTTCACGGGGAGGGGTGGTTTTTTAGACTTTGAAAATACTCATTTAAATTTTTTTTTTATTTTTTTATTTCGCCCGTTTAGCCACATCCTTTGGGCCAAAACGTCTACAAAATAAATACATAAAAATCTCATTTAAATTTATAAATAGATGAAAGGTTTACTAGTTCAGGCATTTCTATTTAAGCCATCTGGTATCCAAATGGCTTAAATAAAATCATCGGACTGCCTGGGGTCCGAACCCGCGACCCTCGGTAGGCATTCTACCAACTACACCAAGCCCGAGGGCTTCTTGATTAAAAAAAATATTAGTGAATAGTAAAAAACAACAGAATGTAGAAAATATCTTTAATTTATTCTTTGGGCTATCGATTTCGTCCAAAGGACATCATCAGGCCAGCGTTATTGAAATATAAAATAGTATATACAGTAGAGTCCCGTTAATCCGAACTAATTGGGACCGAGGGTCGTTCGGATTATCGGGAAGTTCGGATTAACCGGAATTGTAAGCTTGAATTAGTTAATTTTGATAATAAAGTCGTATTTATAACGTTGTAAACCGTGAAACTTGTCGGTGATATTAAACTCTAAATAAATATTTCATAATAATAAAATAAAGTTCCTTTAATGTCTAATTTTCATTTATATTCCTCTTTAAAAAAAAAAAAAAATCGTACGCAAAAAGAGTTCGGATTAACCGGAAGTTCGGATTAGCGAGGTTCGGATTACCGGGACTCTACTGTACATGTTTTTTTTTTTTTTGCTTTTAAAAGAGTTGAAACAAATTCTTTGTCATTTTAATTCAATAATTTTAATTTAATAATTAAAATGACAAAGAATTTGTTTCAACTCTTTTAAAAAGCAAAAAAAAAAAAAAACCATGTATATACTAATTTATATTTCAATAACGCTGGCCTGATGATGTCCTTTGGACGAAATCGATAGCCCAAAGAATAAATTAAATGTAAAAATTATTTAGTATATGTGAGGTTTCACTAATGAAAGAAATATAGAATTTCTAACTCGATATATTTCGGGCTATTAACTCCTCTTCAGGAGTACATGTGACTGAATGAATAAAAGAATAGATGCTACCAAGCAGGCTTGGATAGGAGTGGGGGGAAGGGGTTGAAGGGGGGGGGGCTGCTTGGTAGCATCTATTCTCTTTTATTCCCTGGTCACATGTACTCCTGAAGATGGGTTAATACCCCGAAATATATCGAGTTAGAAATTCTATATTTCTTTCATTTACAACTTAGTGAAACCTCACATATACTAAATAATTTTTACTTATAAATTTGTTTCACGGAAAACCTACACCACTTTCCCTCCAAACTATGAATAAATTAAAGATATTTTCTATATTCTGTTGATTTTTACTATTCACTATTCATCAATTAACACAACAGACAAATGGAGGACATCAAACACAAAAATATTAGTATTTTGAGGGAAAATTTATCTTAAAAAAAAATCTGGTGTGTCAAGCACAGAACACAAGTTTCGATTACCGAATGTGTCGATATATTTAGAATAAAGTGGTCTTCAGAAATGAGAATATACATTTCAAAGAGCATCTAAATAAATAATTGATTGATATTTCGCGCCCCAGCAAACAGGTTCTATTATTATTTGTTATTAGTCCCAACTTTTAATTATAAATGACATTGTAGCTCATAATTTTTAATTAAAGCCAAAAAAATAAATGTCCATTTTAAAAAACAATTTCTTACTAATAAATAAAATAAACAACCCCCCCCCTCCCCCCCCCTTAAAACGTTTCCTATTAAACGATGTGTAAAAGCAGGTGTGAGTCCATAATTATCGTCTAATAAATATTATAGGAATATATATATGAAAAGGTCCCTCGGTCGGTCGTCGGGGGGACAAAAAAAAGTCCCTCCAGAGACAGAGAGGAGAGAAAAAGGACAGGACAGAGGAAGGAGCAACGAAAAAAGGAGTTGGGTATATTTATGTGTCTTGTTTCCTTCAGAGGGGTGAATTAAGAAAATCAAATGTTTTCTCTCCCAATTAGTTAGTCACTAACAAATTTTATACTAATTAAATTAACTGACTCACAAATTTCTTCTTTATTTTTCAATTTGATGGCTTATTGAATAATTAATTTTAATAAAAAAAGAGATTATAAGTATATATATATATATATATATATATATATATATATATATATATATATACATTCTACATCTCATGTTTCTTTTGCTAATCGATTAAAAAAATTAATTAAATCTCCTAATTAGAATTTGATAAAAATTAATATAAATTAAATTTAAATTATTTACTTTGATTGGACGACTCACTTTTTTAAGAAAGGTTAAAAAAAAATATCATTACACACGCAGAGACAGACCATGTCGCGAAAACCACTTTTTTGGACTTAGGGGACCTCAAAACGTGTATATCCATCAAAATCTTGACATCAAATTTTTGCATTACTTTCTCTCTCTATATATTTCATGTATAGGATAAGAGAAAGTAATAAGGACTGTATTGTTTGAGCCAGATACCAACTTTCGGGATTGGTGCGTGTCTCCGTGCCCGTTAACATATGCCTATTTCTTTAATAAGTAGGCCTATAGCCTATTTTTTTTTTTAATATAAAATTACACTGGAGGTTCATCTCCAGAATTTAGTTTATAGGTTGGAGTGGGTTCACGATTCCCACCCTTTCCTTAACTTAATGGTTGAATTGAATAATTAATTTTAATAAAAACAGAGGCTATTATATACATATATATATATACACATTCTACATCTCATATTTCTTTTGCTAATCGATTAAAAAAAGAATTAATTAAATCTCCTAATTAGAATTTGATAAAAATTAATATAAATTAAATTTAAATTATTTACTTTGATTGTGACGACTCACTTTTTAAGAAAGGTTAAAAAAAATATCGTTACACACGCACAGGCAGACCATGTCGCGCAAATCACTTTTTTGGACTCAGGGGACCTCAAAACGTGTATATCCATCAAAATCTTGACATCAAATTTTTCGCATTACTTTCTCTCTCTATATATTTCATGTATAGGATAAGAGAAAGTAATAAGGACTGTATTGTTTGAGCCAGATACCAACTTTCGGGATTGGTGCGTGTCTCCGTGCCCGTTAACATATGCCTATTTCTTTAATAAGTAGGCCTATAGCCTATTTTTTTTTTTTTAATATAAAATTAATGATTTAAACTTAGTTTATAGGTTGGAGTGGGTTCGATTCCCACCCTTTCCTTTTAATGGTTTATTGAATAATTAATTTTAATAAAAAAGAGGTTATTATATACATATATATTTATATATATATATATATATATACATTCTACATCTCATATTTCTTTTTCTAATTAAAAAAAAAACAATTAATTAGCTAAATCTCCTAATTAGAATTTTATAAAAATTAATATAAATTAAATTTAAATAATTCATTTTGATTATAATTGAACTACTAGCCTATAGAAAGGCAAAGGAAGGATCTCTCACTCCTAAAATAAGGACTGTATTGTTGGATTGTTTGAGCCAGATACCAACTTTCGGGATTGGTGCGCGTCTCTGTAGTGACGTCTACAGGTCTATTTTGTAATATCAAGTTAAATGATTTTTTTTTTAACTGCGCCAACTCCAAATTATGAGATTAATAAAAAAAAAAAAAAAATGTACTTATAGAAATATTTTGGTCGTATCAAACAGCCATCATCAGGAATGAAATTTTAATTTAAGTGAATATATAAGGTACTTATTTTAAAATAAATGGGCAATAAAATTGCCTGATCTTCTTAAACAAAATTAATTTTATAAATACATTGCGAAGACAAAATGCGAAAAATTAAAATTTAATATTTATATCATTAATTATCGAATAATAATTGTGAGATTTAATTTTAAATTTTTTCTTTATACCCGGTAACGCATTAACTCTGAAACTATTTGACGGATTTTTATGGGCTTTTTTTTCAATGAATTATAAAGAAGCCCTTGACCTGTTGCCCAGAAGTAGAGCATCTGGTGCCAGAGGTTGAGGGTTCGCATCCCGTCTTATTTAGTTCAATTAAATTCGATATCGGGGGACTAAATGGCCTCAGATGCCAAAAAAGACACTTAAAAAAAAAAATTTAACTTTTTTTTTTATAACGCATTAACTCCGAAACCACCTGACGGATTTTCATTAGTTTGTTTTTAATGTAAAAAGGCGATTTTTTTTTTTTAATTTAGAAATAAAAAAAATAAAATTAATCATGAATTTACCCAAAAGAACTCATTTTGTAACAAATTAATAACTTCAAGAGTAACTATAGCTCGGGTAATTCGTGGTCGCCATCCACGTACAAAGTGAGCCCCTGAGTGAAATGATTTATTAAATAGTTATTTATTAGTTTAAGCATTAATCCTGGTTAATCCAAATTAAACCAGGATTATTACTAAAATATAAAATATCGCTCACCTTCAAGATCCAATCGGGAGGCCTATTTGGCACTCAATCCCTTGAAGCACACAAGTGGTGTGTGCACTTACTTCTCTAATCATCAATGAGTTCTCTGGTGGCTACAGCACTTAATATTATTATTCCCCACCCTCGCGCTATAACTCTTGGATTTGATTAATGTTCGCGTCAAGTCACGATAAAATTGTAATAATTTATTGGAAAAACAAAAAAAAACTTTATTATAATTATAATTAGTGTGAACATAAATAACGAGCAAAAATAAATAAAAATTCGATAAGAATAAATAATATTTTTTTTTTACTTTTTGACGCAAACAATTATGAAATAAAAAAATTTCAACGATTTTTGGTCTAAATGAAATTCCTCCAGCGAGGGTGTCGTGATTAGGACGTAATAATATTGTAATTTTCTATATTTTACAAAAATAAAATGCAGGTTATCGATTTGAGTTACGACATCAAAAAGTCTAAAAAAATTCTCTCCTCTAGACGATATATACATTTTTTTTTATTACGTTTTCTAAAAGCTGCCATTTTTCTGATTAAAATGATATATCACAAGTATATAAAAATTTATTAAAAATTAATAAAAATAAGTGATTTTTTTGTTGAAGTGAAGAGCGTCATACGCCATTTTTTCTCAAACAACAATCAAAAATCAGATTTAATTATTGATGCAATAATTAATAAAATAAAATAATTAGTTATCGGTTCAATAATCAAAAATATAACAATCAAAAATTAGATTTAATTATTGAAGCAATAATTAATTAAATTGAATAATTAGTTATCGTTTCAATAATCAAAAATATAACAATCAAAAATCAGCTTTAATTATTAATGCAATAATAAATGAAATAAAGTAATTATTAGTTCAATAATCAAAAATTAAATTTAATTATTGAAGCAATAATTAATAAAATGAAAAGAAGAAATTAATGTCTGAGTGATAATTAAAAGGAACAAATAGATGAAGGCAGCCAGCAAAGAACAAAAACTTTATTTAAATATCGTCGACGTTTCGGGAACGTATCGCTCCCATCTTCAGGACGATAAATTGTTAATGTTGTTTAGATTGATACATGTAGGTCATACAAAATTATAATACAAATTTGCATATACCATTAAATGTATGTTTAAATGTCTATGAGAATTGTGGGTGCCTGGGCTTAATTTATTGTTGAATGGGCCCGAAACATCAGCACTGACCAAGATTAAAAAACTTTTATTCTTTGCTGGCTGCCTTCATCTATCTATTCCTGTTAATAATTAATTAAATAAAATAATTAGTTTTGGTTCAATATAAAAAAAAATACAACAATCAAAAATTAGATTTAATTATTGAGGCAATAATTAATTAAATAAATAATAAAATAATTAATTATTGATTCAATAATCAAGAATATAATTTTCGTGATTGTTAAATTCCATTTACAAATATTTTATTTTCTCTTTTTTTTTTTTTGATAACAAAATTATATTTTTTTTTTTGTTTTTGTTTTTTTATTTTGACTAATCCCAAGATAAATTAATGAATATTGGGTTTTTGAACGAGAGAATTCCCTTTCAGCTGAGTTTATTTTTCGTTTGTTTGTATAAATCATCGAGTAATGTTGGCATGCTTGTTTTTTTTTTTTTTTTTTTTGTTTTGTTTTTTAATGTGATGATGTGTGATAGCAAAATGAATATTTTATTATTTCGCAATGTCATTAGATAATCCTAATGAATTGTGTACACTCTGTTTGGTCCCCCATGATATCAAAGGTTGCCAACATTCACCCAACAACCATCATTTGATATTTAATAATAAATCACTCCACGTCTATTAATCACTCCCTCACTAAAAAAAAAATAAATAAATAATCTCAAACAACAAATTAATGATAAAATTATTTTTTATTTTTAATGAATAAATAAATCTTCAGGTTTTTTTTTTTTTAATAATTTTTCAAAGTACGAATTATTAATTATAAATATTTATTTCTTTCTCTTGTAATTTATTTGTGACAAGTGTAAAATTTTCATATTAATTATTAATATTGAAATTAAAAAAAAAAAACGGTTAGTGTTTTTTCTATTAATCATATGGGATTGTTGCGTCACAGAGGCCACATTTATTAATCATTTGACGCCATTTTTTCTATATAAAATGGCGTCTTCTATAAATTTGTTAAAAATAAAAATACAGGTGATTTAAAATGTAATATTATCTTATTACAAGTTCTACTCAGATATCCGCAACTAAAATCAAATAATATACTAGGTGAAATGTTTCAAGTTTTTTCTTTTTTTTTAATTATTAGTGAAATAATACACTTTTTGATACCAATTCTTCAATAATATCGAAATACGTACTATTTCAACATAAATTTAAAAAAAATTTGAAACATATCACTTAGTGTATTATTTAATAAAATTTTTTACAAATAAAAAAAAAAAGATAATTTTCTCTAAATTTATTTAAAGTAATATCGAAATATTATTTTTACAATTATAAAAAATTTGAAACTTATAACCTAGTGTATTACTGTATTTAGTCAATTTTGTTTGTTTTTTTTTTAATAAAAAAATTATTTTTTTCTAAATTTATTTCAAGAATATTATTAATATTTCTACAATAATAAATTTAAAACATATCAATTAGTGTATTATTCAATAAATTAATTTCAATCAATAAGTTTCTTTTTTTTTTCTAAATTAATGTCAAAATATCGAATAACACTTTCATAATGACTTTTCGCCAGCTCTGAAGATGGTTCGAACACAGAACCGAAACGTCAGCTGTGTGTATTAAATAAAAAATGCGTCTCTTATTTCTCTACCCCTTTTATGAGGAAATAGGTAATATTTCAACAAAGGAATTATTAATGGGCATACCTATTTCTATTTTATTTTGTTGTTTAGACCTAACCACCGAGGATTGGTGCCGGCCTAGAAGCGGGTCGTTAATTCCAATCAAATAACGCAACAAAATTTAGTAGCAGTTCACTTTTTTTTTGCGGCCCCGTGACGACATTGCCCAATTGAGTAAAAACCACCCGCCCCCTCCCTCCTCCGCCCTTCTTGGACCACTGCATCCCCCCCCCCTCCCCCACACCCAGCCCCTTTGTACGTTTGTATTCACACAACTATTTATTGGCACAACAGAATTCCGTTTCTTCTTATCTTCTTTTATTTCTTCTCTGGCTCTCTCTATCCACGGGTATATCGCGAGTTGTTTGTTCAGCTGCAAAACTACACAACAACAACAACAGCAACAAAAACTCTCTTGTTAAGTGTCATGTAAAATATATTGTAAAGTTGTATAGATTCTATTGAAATCGCCCGCTGTCTAAATAAAGAAGGCATAAAAGAAAAAAAGAGAGTGAAAAAAGGGACCGGCGAAAATAGCGAAGATTTTATAATAATATTTAAAATTTATTGTTATCTAGTGATACCAACCAAATTTTGTCTTGTCTTGTGGAATTTTTAATAATCAGTTGAAATTTAATTAATTATAACTAGCTGCTCAGCCCGCCTTCAGGTGTTCCGGTTATTGTCTATTTATCGTCTAAGTTCCCTTGAAATTAAGAAAATAATTTTAAAAAATCCCATAAAAATCCGTTAAGTAGTTTCGGAGTAAATACGTTATAAAGGAAAAGTTAAAATTAAATCTCACAATTATTATTTTATAATTAATTAAATAAATATTAAATTTTAAATTTCGTAATTTCTGATTTGCCTTATAAACATTTCAATAATATCAAATCCTGAAGATTGCCCATGCTCGGACCGAAATGTCAACTATTAGAACGAAATAATAAATTAAATGAAAATGTTTACAGCATTATTTTTTGGGATATGCCCAACATGAGTCTTTCTTATGCCCTTGGGCCCTAGATTATTTTTAATAATCAAAAATTGATGTGGTGAGACTTTGAATTGGGTATAGGAGACTTCGCAGCCAAGGAATTAAATAAAAAAAAACTTTTATTAACCGTCGACGTTTCGGTCCAAATCACGACCGTCCTCAGGACGATTAATTGTTAAAATACAAGGTTGACAGTATTATATTTAATTATCATTGTAAATTATACAATATTTAAATGGGCTATATGTATTAAGAGTGAGTGACTTGTTCGCTTAGGACTTATTACAATCAATGGACCACTCTCAATACATATAGCCCAATTAAATATTGTATAATGTACAATGATAATTAAATATAATACTATCAACCTTGTATTTTAACAATTAATCGTCCTGAAAAGTCACTTCGACCGAAACGTCGACGTTAATATAAATACAAGTTTTTTTATTTAATTCCTTGGCTGCAAAGTCCTAAACCCAATTCAAAAATTGAAACTGAATGGTAGAAACCATTGATAAACAAAACACACCCCTTAAAGTAAAAGAGACTACGGCTAAGTTCCCTTGAAATTAAGAAAATAATAAAAAAGAAACTCATATTAAAAAAAAAATCCCATTAAAATCCGTTAAGTAGTTTCGGAGTAAATACGTTATAAAGGAAAAGTTAAAATTAAATCTCACAATTATTATTCTATAATTAATTTTTAAATTTTAAATTTCGTAATTTCTGATATTGCCTTATAAACAGCTCAATAATATCAAATCCTGAAGATTGCCCATCCTCGGATCGAAATGTCAGCTATTAGAACGAAATAATAAATTAAATGAAAATGTTTACAGCATTATTAGTATAATAATATCAAACTTATATAATTTATAATCAGGTACTAAATTAACCAATTTAATACTACGTAAATTAGCTAAATTCAACAACTAAAGTAGAGATAAGACGAAAAGTATAATTTATTTATTAATGATAACGATTGCATTTGAAGGTTGAGCTTCCTCTCTTTTGGTATTTATTTATTTTAAATAATGACTAAAAATAAAACACAAAAAAATAAATAAATAAATAAATTCTTATTTTATTTTAATTTTTAATTGTTTGGCAAAGAATCTATAAGATGTAGAGTGTATATATCTATATATAATAACCTATTTCTTGTTAAAAAGAAGGAATATGTTCACAATGCTGCCAACTTTTGTTATGATTCGAGTTTATTTATTTATTTTGTTGTTTTTTTTTTTATTAATTTTGAATAATAGAAAGAATTTAATCTTTTTTTTTTTTGATTAGATAAATTATTAAATCCAATGCGCTAATCAAAGAAAATTCTTTTCTATTATTATTATTTTTTTTTTCTTTATACGTTTTATCTAGAGAAGGAAACAAGAGAAAGAAGGAAATATTAAATTTAAAATAGATGATAAATAAATGATGAAAAAAAAAAAAATTATTCATAACTATTGATGCTAGCCCGCGCAGCCCGAATTGTCGGATCCCGCATTTGAAAATTACCTCATTTAATTATTAAAATTAAATCTAAATTAACCAACAATCTTAAAATTAGTTAAAATGGTAAAAAATAATAAAATATGAGATTTAATTATTTTTATTTTTAATTAGACAATGAATCAAAGAGATGTAGAATATATATATTTATATATACGTATAGTCTCTATAAACAAATAATAAAAACAAAGCAAATTTCCGACTCCTTTTCTCTGCATATTGGAAAAGGAATTTATTATATAGGTGAGTTTCAATTTAGAAATATTAAGTACAAAATTGAGAGATATTTAAAAAATAAATTGCCGATGATGATGATGATGATGATGTCGATGATTCATAACTAAGCAGAGATGTTATACTGCTTTCCTCAACTTTTGCCCCCTCTGTGTGTGTGTGTGTGTGTGTGCGTTAAGTCGCTTATCTGTGATGGCCACACGCACTCAACCCCCACCCTCTCTCCTTTTATATTCGCATCGCATGGGGGCTTTCTCTCCTTCTTGTGCTGCTGCTGCTACTGCATCGACATCGACATCGACCCCTGGCTGCCCTCCAGGATAACATCCACCCACTAAGCAAATTGACATTAATAGATACATTCCCATATATCTATAAGTCGGAGGGCGTCCATTTTATTACATCAATTGAAATGCATCGACAATTATTGGGGCTGTGAAATTTCATTTTCATTAGATCAAAATCTTTTAACGTAAGAATTGAACAAATTTATTTTAAATATTAAGGGTAAGAAACAAAATTGTTTTAAGGTCAGCAATTTGCTTTGTTTATAGAGTCTATATATATAAATATATATATTCTACATCTCTTTGATTCATTGTCTAATTAAAAATAAAAATAATTAAATATTTTTTTTTTTAATTAATTTTTTTTAAATAAGATTGTTGATTGATTGAGGTTTAGTTTTAATAATTTCTTTATTATAAACAAGAAGAGGAGTCAGACAGGGAGCCACCCCCCCCTCCCCCCCGTTCGCCACTTCAATTCAATTGCGAACAAGAAATTTTGGGATTAAGGAAAGTGGGAGAAATACAATACAAATAATTTTAACAGGTAAACCTTTCGCTCAAGTTGAAAAGTTTTTATAGGAAATAAGTAAAATTAATTTAAAAAAAAAAATAAAAAATAAAAACACTAGGTGATATGTTTCCATACATTATTTATCGATACGTATTTCAACGCTCAGTATGTCATCTACAATACAAATACCAATAAATATATATTGTAACGTTTTCTTATTAGTTTTGCCTGATTTTGCCTGGTGTGACTAACCGCACAGCATCCAAAAATCTGTAAAAATTTCATTAACTACGGAATATTTTCCAGTTATATCGACTGGACTGTTATAACAATTTTGATTATATTTCATTTGAGAGATTTTATTATTAAAAAAATAAATTAGCTTTAATACCCAATGCTTGCCTATGGGAGATTTTTTGAGCCTCCCATTTGGGAATTTGCAGACCCTAAACGCTTAAGGTGTCCATGTCCCATTTATTTAAGTTTAGGCAATAAAAGGATAATAAAAACATTCAGTAAGCTGGTTGCTTCAGATGTAATTAACTAGTTATCCCTTCGTATGACTTTAGATTCTTTTCAGTTAAGCTAATCATATGATTAAATAAGAGCCCAGATCATAGTTAGTTAGCAAAGACCCAAAGGTTTAACTAAAGGGTGAAATTAGAAACACAAGCTTTGTTTATTTATTCTTTTTGGAAATTTAAAAAAAAAATTAATTAACTATCATTAATCTTTATTTTTATTAATTTGTATTAATTAAATAGGGAAATTTTTATTTTGTGTTTTGGTCACATTGATTATTGAAACATTTCAAAGAGACGTAGATCGTATATAAATAACCTCTTGCTTATTAAAGGAATTTAACAATTAAATCCTTTAATTAAACTAATTCTCTTAATTAATTAATGAAATTAAAGCGAGGGTAGAATTTATTTCTTGCCTTCGAGTGGTGGTTAGCGTGCTGGCCATTTATACCAAGGGTCGCGGGTTGGCATCCCGTGAATTGGATATCAATCAATTGAAATAATTAGGGACGGGAGTCTGTCTAAATGAAAAAGATCTTAAACGAATAAAAAAAGCCTTTATTAAGTAGCTAACTTCACAAAACGTTCTTCAGATAGTTAATTATATACGAAAAAGTCATTTTGTTTTTGAAGTTATACTTCTTTTGGCGCGTTTTGATGAGATTGATGAGAGTGAATTTGTGAAAACGACATGATGAAGTTAGCCCCAGAATTTGTATAATAAAAACGACACGATGAAGATAGCCCCAGAAATTGTATAAAACCGACACGATGAAGTTAGCCCCAGAATTTGACACGATGAAGTTAGCCCCAGAATTTGACACGATGAAGTCAAAAATGACACGATGAAGTTAGCCCCAGAATTGACACGATGAAGTTAGCCCCAGAATTTGACACGATGAAGTTAGCCCCAGAATTTGACACATAAAGTTAACCCCAAATTTGACACGATGAAGTTAGCCCCAGAATTTGACACCGATGAAGATAGCCCCAGAATTTGACACGATGAAGATAGCCCCAGAATTTGACACGATGAAGATAGCCCCAGAATTTGACACGATGAAGATAGCCCCAGAATTTGTGAAAACGATATGATGAAGATATATATTGACAAAACGTGTTGTTATTTTCAAAACAAAAATTAAATTATTAATTAAATTTATTAATTAATAATTGAATAATATTTCTTTAATCTAAAGGGATCAAAATGTATTTTGTTTAAAAAATAAAATAGAAAGAACACCAGCGCTCTCTGGCGCTATTTGTTTGAAAATAAAATAAAAAGAACGAATGGAAAAGACCGAAAGAATCAGTCGAAGACCAAAAGAATCATGAACAAAGAGCTAATATCGAAAGAAAAAGAACTAGTCACTTGTTACTTTAATAAAATCTTTGAAACCTTTTTGATTGTTGTTTGATTTTAATATTTATCTTCGATCATTACAGCATTTTTTATTATTTTAAAATTTTTTTTTCATACTCCAAAGAAGTATAACTTCTAACGGGTGAACATAAGTACATACACCACTTGTTTTTTTTTTAATAACTCGAAGGTTTGTTGATTTGCTAGTTGACTAGAAGTGAAAAGACAAAAACTAAAGAGTTTTTTGAACCCAATGGGTTAAGAGGCCAGGTCGTTTGACACATTCGGGCGGAAATAAAGTGAGTGAAAGGGCAGGTAGCGAGAGAAGGGCTCCTTAGAAGAAGCAAAGGTCTCCAAAGATAGAGAGGAGATAAAACGAGAGGCGCTCTTCTCTTTTGCCGATCCGACACCTCCTGAGTGAGAATACCAATTACCCCGATGCAAAGGGCCTCTACGCGTAGAGGAGAAACCAACCGGCCACCGCAACCACCAGACCCTCTCTCTCTCTTATTATATTTTATTTTTCAATATACGGGACGGGGAGGGGAGGGGGAGGGGGGGGACAAGCACAGCACGGCACACCTTTAAAAGGTTATATAGTGAGTGAGTGAGGTCCTTTCAAAGACACTAATTCACGCGCCAGAGGACACCAATGCTCTCCCCACCCCTCTCCCCCACACACACACATACACACACACACGAAATAAATATAATATTGAGAAACGAAAAGAATTTAAAAAAATCTGGTGTGACTGTCGCCCAGCACACAGCTTTCGATTACCGAAGGGAGAGACCAGTCACACCAGATTTTTTTTTGTGTAACGGCCGCAATTAGGGATGAAACGATACCAATCGGCCAATTTTTTTCGTACAATTAAAGATAAGCAAAAACAGCAATAAGTACTGATATTATATTTATTGATATAATAAAAAAAACAAACAATTAGTATATAGTAGAACAAAAAAAAATCAAGATTCGCACGGATTTTGCAGTCAGGAGAAAAAAATATTTTATTTAATTTCTATTTGCCGACGTTTCGGTTGCCAAATACGACCTTCATCATCGGAAACCTCCGAGTAGCAAGTATATGATAATATTTTTGTATATATCAAAGTAAAAAAAAATTGTATTAATATACATAGGCGCCGGAACTGGGGGGAGGGGGGGAAGAGTAAGAAATTCATTTTTTTTTCAAAAATTTTTGATAAAATCACTAGCAAATTTTTTAAAATTTTAATTTTATTAAAATTGTGATTTTATTTAAAATTTTTAAAGTTTTATAGTAGATTTGTTTTTGTTTTATACTATTTGAACATATTAAATAATTTTAATTTTCTAAAAAAATTTTTTTGCCCCCCCCCCCCTGATTCAGATTCGTTCCGGCGCCCCTGTTAATATATAATTGCAATGAATATTAAAATTTTAACGAAACTTTTTAGTTTAGTCCAGTAAATTACAATCAACACATGAACGAGTAGATCTATTCTTGGACCGTTGAAGAGGGTGTTACATTCAAGAAGACAAAACAATTTTTAAAAAATTATCTTGATTTATTTCAGAGTATTTTTGGCTTGGCTGAATATTAAAATACCTAAGATCGTGTATAATTGACAATATTTGCCCTGAAGGTCTTGATTGGAGACCGAAACGTCTGCAAATAGAAATTATATAAAAGAATTTTTATTTAATATCCTGGCTTCAAAGTCCCTGCGAATCTTGATTAAATCTCCACAGCCATACAACGTCAAGTTCTTGAAAAAAAAAAAAAAAAAAAAAAAATTATGATTAAGAAAAAGATTCAGTTTTAAGATAGGCCTACTACCCAAAAATAATAATTTTTCATGATGTTTCCCTGTTTAATTATCGCGTACGTGGACCGAGTATTTTTGACCGATACTTACTTGGTACTCGATTCCAAAAGTACTTGGTAACGAAAGAAAAGTATCGAGTAAGTACTTGTATCGTTTCATCCCTAGCCGCAATGTCAAACTTAAAGGTTAAGGGAATTTTAAATAAAATTACTCTTAGTTTTCCAAAAATTTGTATACTTGTTTGAGAGTTCTATCATTTATTTATACGCCAGGTGTGTGACTCTTTTTATTCACCATATTAACCCCCCCCCCCACCCCTTCCCTCACTGCCCTTTCTTTTTTTTTTACGACTATAACCTCGACGAGGCCACCCACTTTTTTTTTATTACTCCTTTAACTATTTGAACATAACAGAATATGCCATCACCTTCTTTCACACGCTTGTTATTATCGTTGACTTGGCTCTGATAGTGGCGGCTTTCGTCTCACTCTCATTAATTGCAATCAATTATTATTAACAAATAAAAAAATATATAAAGAGAGGAAATACTTATACTAGCTTGGACTTCCCTCCGGCTGGCTCGGGCCCGCCTTCGGCAAGGGCCGCAACTTTTCAGTCAACTCGTTTCAGGCAATTAATAATAAAAAAAAAAATACATATGGGGTCGTCCACATATTACATAATGCGTTAGGGGGGGGGGGGGTAGGGGTCTGGACATGTGATATGGGAGACCCGGGCGTTTCTCTAAGTGTGACATCACAATTCAAATTTTTTTTAAGTGAAACTTTAGTTGATGGCCTCAAATTTTTTCGCTCTTCTTATCAGCATGTCGCGTTACAAGAGGTGACGTCAAAGGCCGTGACTTTACAAGCCATGACGTCACAAGCCGTGACGACAAAAATAGGAAAGTTGAAATTTAATATATATGACGAATTATAAAAAAATAATTGTGAGATTTAATTTATTCAATTTTTAAATTGATAAAATATAATTTTTAAAATAATTTAAAATTATTCAAATACTAAATAAATATTGTTCTCAGTTTTTAACATGCGTCTATTGATTTCCCATTTTTAAGATTAAAAACGCGATTTTAATTTCCTAAATTGAATAATTTTCGTTTAAACGATGCGAAAAAAATGTTTTCACTTGCATCGTGGTTTCATAAAACCACACAATGATTTTTTTTTTTTTAACGGGGCAGTTTATAAACAGTTTTCATAATTAAAGGTGTGCGCCCCGAAAAGGCATTTTTTTTTGTCAATAAATAAAATATTTGGCGTGGCACAGTAGTGGCTAATAAATTCCCTTGCTGCTGTCGTCCTCTTTCTTTCTGTTCCATATAATATATGAATATTTTTTTTTCTCCCCAAAAAAAAAACCGGAATGAAAGCTCACTCAAGAGAGCAGGTATTCATAATTCATTTTTACGATAATTTTCGATGATATCTATTTAAAAAGTAAAAAATTCATCTAAATAATAATTCATTAAAATTTCTAAGAAGAGATTGAATGAAACGCGAGGCGAGGCGTTCATCCATCATTAGGTTTATTCAGAATGTAGTTGATTTCGGTACAAATAAGGGAAACTTTTATTTGATGGCCTCTAATTTTTTTCAGCATGTCGCGTTACAAGCTGTGACGTCACCGGCCACTCGCACCAGGTGTCTTTACTACGCTACGACATTTATATTTCATCTCTATTCATATAAATGACAAAAATAGGAAAGTTGAAATTTAATATATATATGACGAATTATAAAATAATAATTGAGAGATTTAATTATTCAATTTTTAATTTTAATTATCGATATTTTATTTTAATACTTTTGTAAAAACGCGATTTTAATCGAATAATTAAATGCCTATGATTCGAAAAAAAAAGTTTCACTTACATCGTGGTTTCATAAAACCACACGATGATTTTTATTTATAGACCCCTAAAGAGTTGGAAAAAAAAAAAATTTTTATACAATAAAAAAAAAACCCATAAAAATCCGTTAAGTAGTTTTGGATTAAATTCATTATAAAGGAAAAATTAAAATTAAATCTCACAATTATTCTTCAATAATTAATTTTATTTATATTAATTTTTTTTTTTTAATTATATGTAGAGAGATAATTGCGAGATTTAATTTGAACTTTTCTTTTGGTATAGTTTACAATTTCGTAACAAATCGAGGTGCCAATTGCCATCAAGAATTTTGTGCCTACACCTACTACTACTAACCCCCCTCCCCCTTCCCCATAGCTGAGAGATTAAGGAAAGTGACAATGTAAATATTGATAATCTTAAAAAACAAGGGGGTGAAGTTAAAAGTCTCACAATGCCAAGCGCTGCGAAATCCCGGATTGGTGACCACAAGTAATCCGCATGTCGGTAAATATTGATGCTAAAATATACAGTATATTTAATATGTTGACATCCCTATATGGCCGCAGTAGCCGAGAGGGAGATAATAAAAAAAAAGTCTCAGATGCCTAAAAGGCGGGCAATTGTGAAATTTTAAAGTTTTAAATTTCCCTCACTGACTAAACTTCATCTTTCTCTGGACAATCAGCGAGAGAGAGTGGTAAACAGGAACATAACGGAAGTCAGAGGCTAGCGCATATAAACAATAAAACGAAAAAATATAAATAATATTTTCATTGACAAACGAAATGACATTAATGACCTCCCACTCTGCCGCCCACACCTTCACTAGAGCTCTAGCGACAGTAGCGCACTCTCGTAATGTAGTAAAGAAACTTGGTGTGTGTGTCGCCGGTGACGTCACGGCTTGTAACGCGACATGCTGATAGATTACAAATTTGAGGCGATTTAATAAAAGTTTCACTTGAAAAATAAATAAATAAACAGCATCCCAATGAGTTCTAGATTTAATTCAATTTCCACCTGCTATTTCTTAAAAAGAAATATTAAAAATTTTTAATGGAAATTTTTATGTTTCAAATTTCAGAGTCCATGTGGGAATTAAAAATTAAAATAAATTAATTAATTATCATATTAAATCGAAAATTATACCAGGTAAATATGATCAATTATAGAATAATAATTGCGAGATTTAATTTTTTATAACGCATTAACTCCGAAACTACTTAACGGATTTTTATGGGATTTTTTTTTTTTTTTAAGTAGAGAGAATTTTATGAGAATTGTATTCCGAACTATCGTACGGCCTCTTACGCTGGATCTTTTAAGATTTCGGGCTCCAAATTTTGGAATTCCCTACCTTCTCATATAAGGTTGGTTGGAAGTGTTTCAATTTTTAAAAGACGCCTCCAAGAGCGCATGCTGACGATTTTGAAATAGTTTTGGATTATCTTTGATTATACTTAATTCCCACTAATGAAGTTTTATTTTATTGTTATTAATATTATTTTTTTTTATATATGTATATTTTTTATCTTTGTTTTAATAATTAATTCTGCGGAGAGTTGAGCATGTAATATCAAATGTATTTTTTTTTCATGGCTCATAAGAGTACAAATCTACTCAGAGCCCAATAAAACATTTTCTATTTCTATTTCTAATTTTACAAGAATGGTTGTATTTTAAGAATACTCATTTATAAATAAAAATGTTTTGTTATTCTAATAAAATAATCAAATTAATTAATAAATGACATTTAAAAAAAATTACTCTCTAAAACTGAATTAGTGGAAACCCACTAATTAATAGTCAATAGCTACTATTTTAAGATGTCCAAAGTATACACGACCAGCAATAAGTGATTATTCACTTTTTCAATTAGTAGAAATTATTAATATGAAAAATTCACTAATTGAAAAAGTGAATTTTTAAAAAATAATGACCAAAAAAAAAAGAAACGTTTAAGATACGTATATGAAATAAGGTGCGATGACACCGGGCTCTAACTTGTGTTTACTGACTCGAGTTCTAGCCGAACCCACTTAAACTTGACTTACTCTTACTTCTCTGTTATTTGGTATATAAGTATGTCGCTGGTGTTAACAATGCTTTTTACTTGAATGTTACTATATTCCTTCCCAGCAATTTATTTCTAAATAAACTTAATAAAACTAATTATCGTTATATCAAGAAATATTTTTATTAAATTTTAAGTAAAAATATTTCTTAATTGACTATTTAAAAAATAATATTTTATTAATTTAAAAAAATTTGGAATCTATTTGTTTTGACTTAACATATATTTCCTGCTATTTTTAACAAAAAATAATAGAAGTTATCTCATTATTATATATTTATTTGTAATATTATTATTACTTAAATAAAGCCTTATATTGCCAAAAATGTCTTTATTAAGGAACCGATCAAACAGCTGGTCGGCCATGTTGGCTTCTCAGACAGCCGGAATTGAATGAACTACTTTTTGAATTAGTAAAAAATAACTAATCTAAAAGTAACCAATAAATTTACTAAATATCTTAGTAGATTCTACTCAAAATGACTAAATTTGATGTAATTTTCTTACCTACTGTTTGAATAAGTAAAAATTCTACTAATTCGTTTTAAGAGAGTAGATAAAGGCAGCTCGCGCTTTAGTTTTTTTTTTTATTATTTTATTCTGCCCATCTAGCCAACTGCCATTGGGCTAAAAATTTTTACAAAATATACATATATCAAAATAATATAAACAATACAATATTAATACAATAATAAAAATAAGCCTTAAGACTACAATGGTAAGAAAGAACACTTCAAAGAAACATTATAAAATAATATGATAAGAAAAACACAATTCAAAAAAACATTCTAAAATAATATCATAAGAAAGAACAATTCAAAAACATTCTAAAATAATATCATAAGAAAAAAACAATTCAAAGAAACATTCTAAAATAATATCATAAGAAAAAACAATTCAAAGAAACATTCTAAAATAATATCATAAGAAAAAACAATTCAAAGAAACATTCTAAAATAATATCATACGAAAAAAACACAATTCAAAGAAACATTATATAAGCCAACATGATATGAAAAAGTTAAGTCTATGGCGCGCTATGGATGAAATGTGGCTATTTTAAATGTTGATTTGTGCTTCTTGAAAAAACCTTGCTGTGGCTGCTACTATTTCTTCTATGGGTTTTTTGATAATGTCTTGATATGTAGGAGGGTCTCGGAAGTTGGGTTGGATTGTCCTGTAATATGTTGATCTCTGGGCTTTGAATCGTCGGCACTGTAGGAGTAGGTGTTCCGGATCTGCTACTGGGCATCCGCATTCACACGCAGAGGATGGAGCTATGGAAAATCTATGGAGATGTGCTGGGCTTCTAGTATGGTTTATCCTTAAGCGGTTAAATATTACAATGTCCTTTCTATTTAAGTTGGATGTACTCTGAAACCATGGTATTGAAGGGGTTGGCTTTAGTTGGTGAAGTGCTTGACCTTTTGTAAGCGCTGTATAGGCCCAGTTGTTGAGC
>JAKCPI010015019.1:0-36011 GCA_023213315.1 Euborellia annulipes | reverse complement strand
GCTCGCGCTTTAGTTTTTATTATTATTATTTTATTTATTTTTTTAACCCTCTTCGGCCGCTGAGGCCATTTAGGGTTATAACTTTATTATATAAATTGTTAAAATAAATATTATCTATGGCTACCGGGGGACGTTCAACAGGCTGTGTTCTTCTCCGTTGCTGCCAGGCCCCCCGGCAGTTTTTTTTTGTTATGCTGTTGTTGTTTTCGTTTGAGTCAACAAAATTACTTGTTTTGTTTATGTTTATAGAACGGGGCTACTGATTGGCCTGGCTGGCTGTTTGTGTTTGCAAACTTGTATCCCCGGGTGTGAATCACCGGAAGGGCCAAGGACCAAGGAGGGTGCGGTAAAAGAGCGAGACAGACAGACACCACACCACACCAGGTAGATGGATAGATAGATGGAGATAGATCCCTCTCTGAGGAGGAGAGGGGACGGAGACGACGACGACGACGACTAGTCATTCTACTATTGTCAACCCAAAAGGTGTGCGGCGTTTGCATTTTAAACAACCATTCATATGTATTTAATTTATTTATCTTTTTAATTGGAAAAATTGATCCAATCTAGATAAACAATCTCCCTCAAGGGACGCATTCATTTCTTTTTTACTTTCAAATTTTTATTTAATTAATTTTTATTTTATCATAATAAACAAGTAATGTATAAGGTCTGGCCTCAGATGGCGAAAAAGAATCATTTCATATTTTATTTACCCTTAAAGTTTTTATAAAATTTTAAATATTCACAAATACAATTTTAGACATTTTTAAATATATTCTTATTATTCATAGATTCTAGTTTTGCCTTAATATTGTTTTAATATCGCTTTAATATTGTATTTATATTGTTTTGGTTTTGTTTTGTTATTGTATTGATTTTGCTTTTGTTTTGCTTTGTTATTGTATTAATTTTGCTTTTGTTTTGTTTTTGTATTCATTTTGTTTTTGTTTTGTATTTTTATTGTATTAACTTTTACTTGCGTTCTGTTTTATATTGTATTAATTTTGTATGGTTTATGTTAATTTTTATGTATCTATTTTGAAACATTTTGGCCCAATGGCGCGTGGCTAAACGGGCGAAATAAAAAAAAAAAAAATTTAAATTAATTTCCCTCAGAAAATAAAACCACTCTACTACACATAAAAAAAAAAACGGTGAAAATCCGTCAACTAGTTTCGGAGTCTATACTTTATAGCAGTGGTTCCCAACCTTTTTTATGTGCGGCCCACTTTTACCTAAATAAAACCTAGACCCAGTGTATATGGTGATTCCACGCCAAATCGATAATAATATTTGAAGTTTGTTTATAGCTGTTTATATTGTTTGGAGAATGTAGAATGATAAGAAATTAAATTTCATTTATTTCCCTCTCAGTGCTGAGGTTTCGGTCCTGTTTAGTACCATCTTCAGAGCACTAGAGGTGTCATTAACAATATGAAATGATGAAATTCATATTGTTAATGATCATTCTATCAATAATAATATGTATTGTATTCAATCATATTACTTGGCACGCCACATCCTTTTGTATATGTATTATTAATTATTTCAATTATTATTCTATAATTAATGATTTAAATAAAAAAAAAATAGTTTTTTCCTTTAAATGACTAGAGAAATGGCGACAAGAGTGTAGAAAAAATAAACAAGAAGTTATATATAGATATATACGCTCTACATCTCTTAGATTTAGATCAACAAAGACAGAGGTTAGTTAACTCATCTCTTCTTTTTCAATGTCTACTTAAAAAAAAAATCTCACAATTATTATTCAATAGAATAATTTTCAAACAACGATAGATCTAATTATAAATAAAATGTCTACTTAAAATTTTTATAAATAAAAGAAATATATTTCATTAAAATATAAATATTAATTAAGGATTTAATTATTTAAATAAATAAGAATTTGTTTGTTTACATTATTGAAGACAAAATAATGTTAATAATTGAATATTGTTTTGAATTTTTATCATTGAATTGACAACTTGAATGGCAATTCAGCAATAACGACCAATTCCTGTCCATTTAGAAGGGAAACTCTGCACGTAAGTCTTTCAATTAATAATTTATACATTCAATTCCATCATATCCAGCAAATTTAAAGCTAAAAGAGCTTTAGCTATCTATGCAAATCGAATAAATTTTCATATTTTAAATAGAAATTCAATGTTACAAGTCAAGTAGTTTGTGAGTTCGCTCGTTACAAACAAGCAGGTAATAAAAAAGAGGAATTCCAGGAATCTTTTTGAGTAGATAGAGGAAGTAAAAGAAGGAAGGGTGGCTTTTTAGGGTCGCTCACCACTAATAGTCTCTTCACTCCTCCTCCCCTCCCCCTCCCTTCGTGGTTAAAGGGCTCTTCCAGATTAGATACAATCTCCTATTCTCTAGTTACAAATTGCAGCCTAATTGATTTATTTACCAGATGGAATTGTCAGTTTTAGGTTAACAATAATCGCTATATCGATTGACTTTATTTTACAAACAGCTAATGATTGCAATCAACAACTTTTTAAGTCGACATTTCGGTTATGACACGAGATCTTCTTCAGGATTTGCAATTATTTATATATTTTTTATATAGTCTACAATTGATAATCAATTAAAAAGTTTAGCTAATGTGGTATATCCTGAAGAAAGCCAGGATTCGTAACCGAAACGTCAACTATTTTGTCGCCTTATTTTCATCAATTCATATATATACTGTACATTCATTTTTAGAATAATTATATAGGCCTAATTCTTCTTCTGCCCATTGTGAAATGTTATTTTACGGAGTTCTGATGATGACCGTTTGGCTACAAAATTTTTTAAAAACTCAGGAAAAAATTAAAAAAAAAAAAAAATCCGTCGGATTTGATACGAGAATTAAAAAATTCTTTTTTTTGTGTGTTTTATATATGGATAGGAAAAAAGACAACAAAATGAAATAAAGAAGAGGTTATTATATATATATATATAGATATATACACTCTACATCCCTTAGTTTCTATGCTAATTAGGATAGACACACAAATTTATCTCTCGTTTTCAATGTCCAATTAAAATAATTGAAATATGTAATTAATTAAATTCCATAATTGTTAATCGATAATTAATGACATTTATTAAATTTTAATTTTTTTGTCTTAGAAGAAAAGATTCAAAAATTAAATTTTACACTTTTCTATAATTGTACGTTTTAAATTTGTGAACTTAAGAGGGTATCAAAACGAGAAGTTAATTGGCCAAAATGAGCGGTATATTATTATCGCGATTCACAGTTTTTGCAACTTCTTCTGGATCAAATCTTTTAAAACTCAGGCATAATAATTGCGACGATAGCCTCTAGGTCTGGAGCAAATTTCATGACAATCCGTTCAGTGATTTTAGAAGTTATTCAAGATTTATTCTCTTGGGTGGATCTCTCTTTGAATTTTTTTTCCAAGTAATAAAATAATTAAAATACTTGTGACGTCATCCGAATGCTTTAGATACGTAACAATAGATGATAATAAATAATAAATTCGACATTTTCGTGCTTATGTTGCATTTTTGATGAATGTTGATGATTGATATTCGGATGTTGGCTGTTCAATTACCCGCAAGGAGGGATGCTGCATCACTTTTCTTAGATTTCCTCTTTTTTTTTTTTTGAAATTGCGGGTCTCTCGTCATCATCATTCTAATGGCCTCCCCCCCCCCCCCCTCTGAATGCGCGCGCCATTCATCCATCCATTTTTTAATATTTTTTTAAATGTAATCCTTTTAAATTGTGAGACTCAAAAGAGGAACGAGGCATTCCTAGTATTTAATAAATAAAAATCCATTCATAAAAATAAGAGGCAGACTTCGTGGGGCAGGAGCTCCTCGGTTCCAGGAATCGCCCGCCGCCAATCATCGTAGATCAGGTCAATGACAGGCCAGCAGATGGACGACGAATCAACCAGTCAGTCATTCTAATGGCAAGTCAAGATTCTCAAATAAAAACACCCTAGCAAAAAAAAAATAATGTCATCAAGTAGGAAATGCAGATGGTTTTGATTATATAATATAATAAAAAAAAAGGCAAAATTTTCCCATAGCACGGGCCCTCGTGCGGCCTGAAATTTTATAACGCATTTACTCTTCAACTTTATTAATTTTTTAATGGTTAGGGATTGTTTTTTTAGGCAAAAAGGTTATATATATATGTATACGATCTACATCGGTTAAATTCATCTTCATATTTCTTCTATACTTTCGTTATTTTTAGAGATTTTTGTTCCAAATTGGCTTTCCACGCTCTTTTTACTTTCTCTTACCTATGTATATATGTAATATATATATAGAGAGAAAGTATTGGATTCATGTCAAAAATTCGATGTCGAGATTTTGATGGATCTTCACGTTTTGAGGTCCCCTGAATCCAAAAAAGTGGTTTTCGCGACATGGTCTGTCTGTCTGTGTGTGTGTGTGTCTGTGTTCACTTTTAAGCATGAAGGAATTGAGCTATGAGGCTGAAATTTTATATTTAAGTTAAACACCCCCTGGGACCGGAAAAATAAGCTTTTAATCAAAATCGGCCCAAAGAGTACTAGTACTTTACTGATGTACTTTTTCAGTTTTTTTCGATTTTCTCAAAATTCGCTCCAACGATTTTGATTAAAATTCAAAAATCAATTATTTTTTAGATGCTCTTTCAAATGTATATTCTCGTTTTGCCCTCAAAATTGTTTGAAGCACACTTTACTCTTGTGCTTCATAGGGAAGATAGGAGAAATGGTTGCCATGGTAACAAAATATAAATATTTTCCCATTCTTATAAATTTTACATCTGAATTCATATGTTCCGTACTGTCGGGAACTAAATATATGTCGACACAAAAAATCTGGTGTGACAAGCACAGTACACAACTTTCGATTACCGAAGGTAAGAGAAAGTTGTGTGCTGTGCGCCAGTCACACCAGATTTTTTTATATTTTTTTTTTTTTTAATTTATTTTATCAATTAAAAAATTGAATAATTAAATCTCACAATTATTTTTTTATAATTCGTCATATATATTAAATTTCAACTTTCCACTTTTTGTCGTCACGGCTTGTGACGTCATGGCTGGTAACGCGACATGCTGATAGAAGAGCGAAAAAATTTGAGGGGATAAAATAAAAGTTTCACTTAAAAAAAAAAAAGTAAGCAAGGTCATTTCTTTGGGAACCTTGAGTACTAGTACTTTACTGATGTACTTTTTTTTTAGTTTTTTCCAATTTTATCAAAAAAAAAAAAAAAAAAAAAAACGTTTCGGTCAAGCCGTAACTTATTATTAAAAAAGATATAATTATCTTCAACTTTTTGAAAAATGAAGAGCTGTACAGTGAGGGTCAATATTAAATCCCACCCAAGCGTTTTCTACTGTACTTGTGATTATTTCATTGTTTTTATAAAAGAAAATGAAAATCTTTATTGGAATTTTTCTAGGTTTGAACCATGAAAGTTTCCATTAAAAAATTAATAACAAGTAGAAAGTAGAAAACGCCTACAGTTGTACAGTGAGAGACAATATTAATCTAACGAACGAGATCCACTAAAAAAAAAAAAAGAGTAATTCTGACTCACCTGGCGGTGGGGATCCACACTTGTCCTAACTGTAGATCATCATCTCTTCATCCATCGTTTGTGTGTGTGTGTGTGAGTGTGTATGTGTCTCAATTGGAAAAAGAAGAAGAAAAGGGAACCTGTAACCAAAAAAGAACAAAATAAAAAAAAAAATCTCCTCTCTCTGAATGCTACCGGTTTGGTGTCGCCCCCCCTCCCCTTTCCCCCTCCCCCCTCCCACTCTTTAGAAGATAGACATTCATTCCCATTTCTACACAGTAGAAGTTTTTTTTTTTTTTTTTTTTATTAATATATTATAAATTATACGTGTATATCTCTCAAGTTGAAAAGAAGCCGGCCAGGCGGCCGGCTGACTGAATATTTTTCCACCTGAAAAACATTTTATTAACGCAAGGGTAGCGAGAGAATCAGATCCTCTCTAGAGATAATAATTCATATTTTTTTTTTTTTTTATCACTCGGTATCTACGTATTCTGGTTAAAAGCAATCCCTAATTAAACAAAAAGAAGTCGTTTATAAGAAATTCTTTATTCCTCCCCCCCCCCCCCTCACCCTCAAAAAGAATCTGGGGTGACTGGTCGCACAGCACTCAACTGGTAATCGAAAGTTGTGTTCTGTGCTTGTCACGCCAGGCATTTAAATTCGATGAAGCTCAGGAACAATACTCAAGAGGTTCAATTAAAAACAAAACTTTATTTGAACGTTTCGTCCACTTGCTGTAGGACTTCTTCAGTTGGTTAATACAAGATGTTTTTAATTACTTCCTACTTTTTACAAAATAAAAATAAAACTTTTAACTTACAGCCATAGAATATAAAATTATTAAACAGTTGGGTAAAGCCCAAAATACAAACTCGTTTAGACATTTCCTTTCGAACTTCTTGCTAACAAACTAAATTATGAAGGATTGAAGGGAAAAGCAGCCAGGCAGGGAGCCTCTATTAATCACTCTCTTGTCCATGGTATGATAACAATAAAATTTGAGGCATGATCATGATGAATCTATGTGTAATTGTGAATGCCCAATATAACTTGGCGAGGATTATATGTATTTTCAGGCCCTGAAGATGGTCCCATATGTGACCGAAACGTCGGCCCTGGTTTGATAATAAATTGAAATATAACTAGCTGCTTGCTCATTTTATTCTTCCTATTTGATTATCAACACTCAGCTATATACCTCCTTCAAACATATTAAATTAAAATTCTTTTACGCAAAACGTTTCGGCCGATTTAATCATGCCATCTTCAGTTGCATTCGAAACGCACATTTCGAAATTCTCTTCATATGCAATTGGACATTATTATTATTATTCTGCCGTATAATCGGATTTAAGAAGCTGTGGTGGATTAGACTAGACTAATCGATTATTTTTCACAATCCATTATAGGGAAAAATGCGTGCGAAAAGATCGGATGAGACTCGTATTAAAAAAAAAAAAAAAAAAAAAAAAAGGTAAAATTGTTTTCACGGGAAAGGGAAAAAAAATTTTGCTAGAGAAAAAAAAAAGTAGGCCTATAATCGATTATTTGTTTTCATAATCGATTATTTTTTCCCATAGCTAATCGATTATTTTTTCGTTTGTCCAGACCCAACAATCGATTAATCGGAATAATCAATTATTTTTCATAATCGAACACCCTAGATGAGATCGGCCGCAGATCATCAAACAATCACCATAATTTTCATCCAAACACCGAGTAAATATTTTTAAAAATAATTTTGGAACAAAAAAGAAATATAGATCGAAAATAGAGCTTCAAAATGATATATTGTATAAATTAATGTAATTCAAAATATCTTTCTATACTAAAAATGTAGAGGAAATTGAAAAATCTACATTATTTTCAAGTCAACCTAATAGAATTTTATAAACAAGAGGTTATATATAGATATATACGCTCTACATCTCTTCGATTTAGATCAACAAAGAGAGAGGTTAACTCATCTCTTCTTTACAATGTTTAATTAAAAAAAAAATTAATTAATTAAATTAAATCTCACATTATTATTATTATTCTAAAATTAATAAAAGATAAGTAAGGTGATTTCTATATTATACTATCAATACACACATTGGCAGGAAAATAAATACTTTCTATTACAAATGAATTCTCTATATTCATTGAAGTACCAACTTGAATGGAGACAAAAAAAAAAAAGGAATTCTCTTCCTACATATTTAAAAACCTGTTTTATAAAACCTAAAAATTTCATCAGGATTGTCAAAAAAAAAAAAGAAAAAAGGGTAGATATTGGAAGATTAGATGTGGGCCTCAAACAGAGAGGATGCAAAAGAGTGAGGGGGAGGGGGGGGGGCTAGCGATAAATTCCAGTCTTTGACTCCCCCCCCCCTAATAGTGATGTAAACGGATTAAGATTATGTTAATGTTTGATTTTATGGAGGCTCACGTGCCAGAGGGCAATCATGTTTATTCCCCCTCCCCCTCCCCCCACTCTTGTGATTGACATTGATAATCAATCAAACCAATTATACAAAAGAGAGAAAGAGAAATTGGCCACCAACTTTGGTGGGAAGAAGCACAGAACACAACCGATCGTTGGTTGTCACACCTGATTTTTTTTTTTTGGATTAAGTTGCATCTTCTCTTTCGGCTAATGAGGCCATTTAGGGTTTTTTTTTGATAATGTCGGTCCGTTTGTCTGTCTGTCACGCTCTATTTAGGCAATTTCCCGTTGGAATTTTGAAATGAAATTTTATATTCATAAAGAGGACCTTCTAGGGATTACAGGAAAATTATTTTCATCCCGAAATTCCTACAACTTTTTGAATTATTAATTCTTAAAATTACGATTTCTCCCATAGGAAATGTATAGGAAATATTTATGTATTCTTTGCATTTGTGTATTCTATGAATGTAAACAAATCCTCAAGCAGGCACTGGAATGGAATAGTAATAATTTTTAAGAAAAGGTGAGGCCAGCTGGCGGGGGGTCCAGGGAGCGAAGCCCGCCCAAGGCGGAGGGCACGGTTAATATATATATATATATATATATATTATTAATATACCGATGGCTACCGATGGACGTTCAACCCGTTGAACACTCTGAGGCCACCATCCGAGGATTCGTAGTGCTTGGCATTGCTTAACCGCATTGATTGTGCTCCAGGCTAATAAAATTGTTATATAAAACATTTTTTTTTTTTTTACTTTGATCATTATAGAATCTACAGTAGGCGTATATAGATAGGCATTTAGAAAATACATAAATCAAAAGAATATTAAAAAAAATACAATGATTCAGTTGAAAAGCTGAAAAACTTAACGTTTCTATAAATGACAAAATTTAGGGCCGGTTGCTTCACTTCTATTTAACTAGCTATCCCTCGGATAAACTCACTTGCGAGTCTTTTCACATCTAACATTAGTTATCCTAATCATATGATTAATAAGAGACCAGATCGTAGTTAACTAATTAGCTTTAATTCTAATTTGTATAAATGATGCCTTGATGAAGTGCCAACTTCACAAAACTTTCCTATCTGTTAAAAAAAAAAAACTCAAAGGTTAGCTTGTTCTTGCTTGCTATATCGATGATTTGCTAAGTTGACTAAAAGTGAAGAAACCGGCAATCTTTGGATATGAATTAATTGAATGGGTCGTAATTTAGGGATGAACACCGGAAGTGTTTATCTTTTATGACAAATTATTATAATAGTTAAATACAATATCACACACTGAATAGAATAAAATTCCCCCAAGGGACAATCTTTTTGTACTGTTCCAACAGGCAAGGCTTCTGATTTCCTCTTCTTTTATCCCTCCCTCGTCTTTAGACACCTAATCACATTCTAAGTAATACGCTTATTATTGTTGAAATTGAAATTGGTCTTTGACGCCCATTTATTATAGTTAGTTCCCTTCCTGTTCAAAAAAAATAAATAAATAAATAAATTATAAATGCATTAATTTAATTATGATTTCTTTAATTTTCAATAAATTTTAAACGATATTATTAATTATTATAGATATTCATCTGACGAATTGAGGTTATGTTATTTAACTTATAAATAGGGATGTTCGATTATGGGAAAAAAATAATCGATTATCGAATATGAAAAATAACCGATTACTCCGATTAATCGATTATTGTGTCCGGACAGACGAAAAAATAATCGATTATGGAGAAAAAAATAAACGATTATACCTTTTTTTTTTCTCTCTAGCAAGATTTTTTGCGGAAATTTTGTTTTTTTTTCTCCCGTGAAAATCATTTTACCTTTTTTTTTTTTTTTTAGGAAAATTTTAATTGTGAAAAATAATCGACTTATTTTGCTCAGCCATTATTATAAAGAGTAAAATATTTGAAAGTGAAATTAGGAACGAATTGTAATAATAACATGTATGAAATTATAAATCATACAATGCGCCCTTGCGGTCAACTGGCCAACTATATATAAAAAAATCTGGTGTGATGTACACACACAACTTTCTCTTACCTTCGGTAATCGAAAGTTGTGTTCTTTCCACCAGATTTTTGTTCGAAATATATTTAGTTTCCCCAATATATTAGAAATTTAAGATGTCAAAATTATAAACATGAAAATATTTATATTGTTACCATCAACCATTCTCCTATCTTCCCTATGAAATACAAGAAAAGTCAAACAATTTTGAGGCAAAACGAGAATATACATTTTAAAGAGAATCTAAAAATAATTATTTTTGAATTTTATCAAATCGTTAGACGAATTTTAGAAAATCGAAAAAAACTGAAAAACATCAAAATAATTTGATTTAAATTATTTTTCCGAAATTCAACCCTACTCATCCTTCAACACACACACACCCCCACCCACCCACCCACCCACCACACACACAACAACCCCCACTCCACCACCCACCAAATTGACATTTACGCTGGCCTTTTATAACATAACCTCACTTTATTACTTCGTCAGATAAATATCTATAATAATTAAAGAAATCTGAATTAAATTAATGCATTTTTATGCTTAGTGATGATATTAGACACTAAATTACAAAGATGTCAATGTATTTTTCAATTTCTTTGTAATCCACCATAAGAATTTCCTTTTCTAAAATAGCCATTTCAAGAAGTTTTTAATTTGTTGCGTTTTCTTTACTACTTACTTATAAAAAAGGATCATTTTTCTTTTAAGTACCTTCCCCCCCCCATCCCCCCTCATTCATTCTAATACGGAAATGAAATAAATCTCTAATTAAGATTTCTTCCCCTTTTTACACGAATATTTTCTTCATATAATGATGACTAATGAGAGAAGTATGATAGAGACATCATCATCATCATCATCATCAGCAACAGCAGCAGCAGTAGCAACATGCCGTCGCTTGTTATACAACGTCTTTATCGAGCAATTGAAAAGCCATCATGACTCGGCATAGAAACGACTGGCGGACAACAAATTAGCGGCCTCAACATCGTGTTGTCGTGGCCAATTAGAAATTTAGACGGAAATCTTTCTTTTTCAATAGAAGTTCTTATTAATTTCAAGTTGCAACCGTAATTCCCTCTCTTGCCTAATAACAACAACAACAACAACATCTCTATTAGTGTTGTTAAACGGGGTGTTTGTTTGTTCTCAATTGTTACGTCTACTCATGAAATTATACTTCAATTACCGGATTTAAATTTTAATCAATTAAATTTAAAAACATAAATATATAAATAAAATTTAATATATATATATATATATACCGGTTGGGCCATTAGTGCGTGGACGGAAGATTGTGGGCTTATTAACGGACATTTTTAAAGTTTGTTGATCGTATATAATGTGGGGCCTTTAGGGCTACAAATTAAAAATATTTTTGTTCCAAATGCACTTTTTATACAGGGTGACCCATATCAAAGTTATGTTTTTTTAAATGGAACGCCCTATATATTATTGCATATTTGGATTCTGCAGCCAATTTTAGTATGAGTTTATGTCATGCAATGTATTCTAAAACAAACCGTTTAGCCGCAAATCGGGTTTTTGTGAAAAAACTGCTGTCTGAAAAAAATTGAATATCGAGCGAACCATAAAACTTAGGGAACTGTTCTTTTGTGAGATTGTTAACCATGAAATGTACTAATGTAGGCCAGATGGGTAACCCGGAATTATTCTTGTGTTGGGAGATATGGCCATGCCAATTTGGAAAATTTCAAACATGGATAACTTTATTTTTTTCAAATGGAACATGCTACTTTTTTTGATGCCAAGGGACGTGAAATTTAATTCTCTTTCTAATGACATAAGGTTGTCTATATCTATCTTTGGTAGTTTTCTTTTTATTCCAAAATATCTGATAACGAAAAAAAATACATTTATTATAGACAAAACCATTTTAAAAAACAATCCAAACGCAAACAAAATTGTAATAAATGGAAAAGATCTGCTAAATATTCAAAAATGTATTTAAATTTCCTTTAAAATCATTTATTTTAACTTCTCGAAAAAAGAAATTAGGGTTATGTTTAGGTTAGGAGGTGCGCCATCTTGTTGAAAAATCATACCCCAATTTGAGCAAGCGGGACTTCTTCGAGGAGTTCAAATAAATGATTTTAAGGGAAATTTAAATACATTTTCGAATATTTAGCAGATCTTTTCCATTTATTACAATTTTGTTTGCGTTTGGATTGTTTTTTAAAATGGTTTTGTCTATAATAAATGTAATTTTTTTTTCGTTATCAGATATTTTGGAATAAAAAGAAAACTACCAAAGATAGATATAGACAACCTTATGTCATTAGAAAGAGAATTAAATTTCACGTCCCTTGGCATCAAAAAAGTAGCATGTTCCATTTGAAAAAATAAAGTTATCCATGTTTGAAATTTTCCAAATTGGCATGGCCATATCTCCCAACACAAGAATAATTCCGGGTTACCCATCTGGCCTACATTAGTACATTTCATGGTTAACAATCTCACAAAAGAACAGTCCCCTAAGTTTTATGGTTCGCTCGATATTCAATTTTTTTTCAGACAGCAGTTTTTTCACAAAAACCCGATTTGCGGCTAAACGGTTTGTTTTGGAATACATTGCATGACATAAACTCATACTAAAATTGGCCGCAGAATCCAAATATGCAATAATATATAGGGCGTTCCATTTAAAAAACATAACTTTGATATGGGTCACCCTGTATAAAAAGTACAATTGGAACAAAAATATTTTTAATTTGTAGCCCTAAAGGCCCCACATTATATACGATCAACAAACTTTAAAAATGATCCGTTAATAAGCCCACAATCTTCCGTCCACGCACTAATGGCCCACCCCGGTATATAAAAATTAATTAACGGATAATAATTGAAAAATATAATTATTTCCATTTTTTTTAATTAGACTATGAAAATAATACTAAAACTAAGAGATGTAGAATACATATATATATATGCAGGGCATATATATATATATTTAGAAAGATCAATATATATATATATATATATATATATATATATATACATTCTACATCTCTTAGTTTAATACGTTATCGACGTTTCGGCTCTCCTTTTGGAGCCATTTTCAAGAGAATGGGATTAAGAGTTAATGGTGGAAATGGGCTGTATACGCGATCGAAGTCCTGCTGGCCCATTAGACCACTTAAGAGATGTAGAGCATACGGGGCGGATTAAGGGGGGGGCGAGGGGGCGATCGCCCCCCTTCCTGTTCTTCTTTTTCCCTTTCTTTCCTCCCCCCCCCCCCCCCCCCCCTCCCCCCTATAGATATATGTATATAAAATCTCTTGTGATGAACGCACAACATCCTCTCTTTCTTTATACTCTTTATTTTATTCCCTTTTCTAAACATAAAAAGGGTAAATAAAAATTAAATAAAATTTAAAAATATTTATTTTCTTGAATATTCAAATAATAATTATAAGATTGATTTGTAATCCGAAACTACTGAACGGATTTTAATCTAAGCTTTCTTTTTTTTAATTTTTAAAAAGAAAACTCATTTAAGGTAAGTACGATTATTATTAAGGATCACGGGTTGTAGCGCCTTTATTTCATTCGAGTCGGGGGGGAGGAGTTCTAATATGCCTTGATGCCGAAGAAAAAATAAAACAAATTTAAGATAAATCTTTTAGAATTGAAGATTAACGGGGGTTTTTAACAAAAAAAATTCCAAAATAAATTTCCCATGAGAAAAGGATGGCAAATGCCAATGAACCAATCAAAGGGGAAGGGGGGAGGGGGGACAACAAAAAAAGAAAGTCACGAAAAATTTGAATAGTCCATAGAACAATTCTATTATTACCAAAATTGAATTGTGAATTTACTAATTTATATATAAAATTAAAAAGACGCTGTGAACAAAAGCACAAATTTCGGTAATCGAAGTACAAGGGTAAAACGAGCTTCAAACAATTTTGAGACCAAAATGAGAACATTTTAAAGAAAATCTAAAAAATAATTGATTTTTGAATTTTAAATCTAATTTTGATTTTTGACCCTCAGTTTGAAAAACACTGTTCCACTGAACGCACACCAATTGAGCAAACGTTTTCGAAAACTGTTTTTACTTTCTCGTACCTCTATATATATGTTAATATATAGAGAGAAAAGTATTGGGATTCATGTCCAAAAATTTGATGTCGAGATTTTGATGGATCTTCACGTTTTGAGGTCCCTGAATCCAAAAAAGGTGGTTTTCGCTACATGGTCTGTCTGTCCTGTGTGTCTGTCTGTGTGTGTCTGTCTGTGTGTCTGTGAACAAAATATCTCAAGAACGAAAAGGGCTACGAGGTTGAAATTTTATATTTAAGTTAGGCACCCCCATGGGACCGTGACACGAAGCTTTTGAACAAAATCGACCAAAGAGTACTAGTACTTTACTGATTCACTTTTCAGTTTTTTTCGATTTTCTCTAAATTTGCTCCAACGATTTTTTTTTTAAATTCAAAAATCAAGTATTTTTTAGATTCTCTATAAAATGTATATTCTCATTTTGTGATTGAAATCTTCTGAAGACCACTTTACTCTTGTACTCCATAGGGGAAGAGAGGAGAAATGGTTGCCATGGTATCAAAATATAAATATTTTCCCATACTTATAAATTTTACATCTTGAATTCAATTGTACCCTACTGTCGGAAACTAAATACATGTCGACACAAAAAATCTGGTGTGACAAGCACAGTACACAACTTTCGATTACCGAAGGTAAGAGAAAGTTGTGTGCTTGCCCAGTCACACCAGATTTTTTAAATGCTTTTGCTATGGGTCAAAGCACACCAAAAGAGGCTAAACACAATTGAGCATGATTCAACATCATTGAACAAAATGTTTTGTCATTGAGCGTTTTGCTCAATTGGTTTGCGTTAAGCCTTATAGAGTAATGTAATAATCAGTGGCAGCTCGTTATTAATATTTTGGATATTACAGTATATATATATAAAATTGTTATTAATTAATAAAAATCATGAAAATTAATATTTTGTATCCTATTTTCTTATTTTTCTGAAATTAGTATTTATAAACAATATGTAGTTAATTTAGTTTATGAGTTCCGGGTTGACCGAGCCGGAGCTCGGTCGTTTTTTATTTTTTTTTTTAATAAAAACCTAAAAAGTACATCAGTAAAGTACTTAAAATTTGAAAGAAATTGTAACTAGAAAACTCACTCCTCAATGGAAACATCAATAAAAACACCAAAATAAGAAATAACAGTCCAGGGAGAGTTTTGAGGAATAGCAACATTACTGAGTGTATATTTGGAGGTGATAATGCCTCATAAGATAACTTTAATCATGAGTTATATGAGAGTTGCCCAGGCGATGCGTCAGCCTGGAGACAATTAAAAATTATTATTTTGAATAAAATTAATAATTAGTATTTTAATAATAGAATTTAAATAATAGGTATTTTTCTACTAATTGGTCTTGTTGACATTATTAAATTAAATACATTGTAATTATTGATATGAAAAAATTAAATTTACAAAGTTGCACATTACTTAAAATTTAAATAATCGTAGAGAGATATATTCTAAATCTGTGGGTCCAGGGCAAAGAGAGTGAGGGATTGACCAGAGGGCAAGCCCACTAGGCTTAAAACATAAAATCTTTAAATTTCAAGAAAATTGGAAAAAACTAAAAAAGTACACCAGTAAAGTACTAGTACTCGAGGTTTCCCGAAGTCGAGGCCTAGAAAAATTTCATTTTAGGACCACAAATAATATATATTTAAAATTTGAAAAAGATCGTTAGAGCCGTTTTCGAGAACTGATATGCATATATATATAAACAAACATACGTACTACATTGCTCGTTTAATTTAGTTTATGATTATTCAATTAATAATAAAAAATATCTGTCAATTTTAAAAAGAAAAAAATTATTAAATTAAAAATAAAATAACCAGATGATCGCTAAAATTTACAACGTTGCCATTTTTAACGTTGTTTATTATTAATATTATTCTTTCTTACCTATGTATATATGTATTATATATATAGAGAGAAAGTATTGGATTCATGTCAAAATTGGATGTCGAGATTTTGATGGATCTTCACGTTTTGATGTCCCCTGAATCCAAAAAAGTGGCTTTCGACATGGTCTGTCTGTGTGTGTGTGTGTGGGTGGGTGTGTGTGTGTTCAATTTTAAGCATGAAGGAATTGAGCTTAGGAGGATGAAATTTTATACGGTTAAATACCCCCCGACCGGAAAAACAGTTTTAAATCAAAATCGCCAAGAGTACTAGTATTTACTGATGTATTTTTTCAGTTTTTTTCGATTTTCTCAAATTCGCTCTAACGATTTTGATTAAAATTCAAAAATCAATTATTTTTTAGATGCTCTTCAAATGTATATTCTCGTTTTGCCTCAAATTGCTTGAAGCACACTTTACTCTTGTGCTTCATAGGAAAGCATAGGAGAAATGGTTGCCATGGTAACAAAATATAAATATTTTCCCATACTTATAAATTTTACATCTGAATTCAAATATTCCCTACCGCCGGGAACTAAATACATGTCGACAAACGAGGTGACAGCACAGAACACAACTCTCTTCGATTACCGAAGGTAAGAGAAAGTTGTGTGCTGTGCGCCAGTCACACCAGATTTTTTAAGAAATACCTAACTCGGGCGGTGCAATTGGGCCTATTAATGAAAACATGTTTGTTCAGCTGGTTGGCTTCCGAAAAAAGATCTCAGATCGTAGAGAACGATATTTAATTGGATATTGTAAAAACAAGAATGGAGTAGGAAATCAATTAGATTCAAATAATCGGGAATAATAAATAACTTCAAAATGTTTTCGTTGTAAATTATGTCAATTTGTATAATATGTTTAAAAAAATATATATCTATATATATAACAACAAATGAATGAAAATGTTATTAGTTAATTAATAACTTGTCACAATTGAACCAGGAAAAAAAAACAAAATTTAACCGGAAATGCCCGTCATTTATTTAACAAAAAATTTGTTTTTTTGGATTAAAGTCATACCTCAAGCCTCAAAAATCAAGGTTCTAAATTTAAGTTACAATTTGGACATTTAAACTGGGTGGTGCAACGGAATATTGAAAGTTATGTTTATTAGATTTAAACAAGGCTTAAATCGTGCGGTGCAACAGGGAATTAGTATTTTTATAATTAATTTTTACAATTTTCTTATGATGTTTCAATTTTTAAGGTTCTGTGACTGACATGTCACTTTCAAAATTTGCGCCTTAAAAATTTAAATGTCAAAAAAATGTATCGTTAATTTATTTAAATTCAAAAAATAAAAAATAATTATAAATTAATAAAATAATTAAATTATTAACTCAAAATTAAGTTAAGAATTATTTAATTATTAAATAAATAAATACATTTTTATAAAATTTATTTAGAATTTTTTTTTAACTAAATTCCAAATTCTGATATTTATTTATTTATTATATCGAGTAAATAATTTAGAATTTTTTTATAAATTATATTTTTTATATTAAATTTTTCTTAAGTTGGCAATGCAACATCAATCAGGTGGCCAAGGGCTTGAAAGACGTTCAGCCATTTGCTTCCGGAATCTCGACCAATTCAGTGCTTTTTGAGTGTCTCTGCGTTCGTTTTAAGCAGCTACTGAATAGAAATAATTCTCTCTAAGGTAAGAATTCATTTTGTATTCTAATTTGAACACATTTTGCCATATTGTTTTAAAATTTCACAAAATTATTTACATTTATTTGAATTATAAATTGAAAAGGAATTTTTTTTAACAAACCTTTTAGATACCACGTGCTTTTGAAGGAATTTTTTCTGTCTACAAATTTCACAAAGTGATGATTTTTTTTTTAGGAAAAATGAATTCCACGCTTCGACTAATGGATCGCCAGCCTCTACACCTAACAGTGAGGAGCAGCGACGTTCCACTGAAGCCGAAGGAAATGTATCCGAACGTCAACGAAGAGTTCGGTTTTCGGATATAATAAGAGTGAAAGAATTCACAATCGAGGAAGGCAACACGATGAATAAATCCGTTCGTCAGTGTTTGCTTAAAATGAGGCAGAAAAAAATAGAGGAGAAACGTAGAATCCTCGAGGAGCAAAGTAAAATCCTCGAAATAGAATTGAAGGAAAAATTGAAGTTGAACGAAGGTGAGTGGAAAACACAAAAAAGCAAGAAAAGAAAAAAAACAAAAAACGAATCCATAATTTGGATGAATGATCGACGAAGCCCTAACGGCCAGAAATAGGATCAAGACGCAGGCGCACAGCCCGGAGAGAAGCAGCTCCAATTTACCAACCCTTAATCCCAAAATCCCCTTCCTGACGAGAGAAACTCATTTACCTTCCCGATTGGTTCTCGTCGAGTAATGATGTACCACATAATTTTGTTTTTGGAATTATGTTCTACATCATTAGCCAAAAAATGAGTAAAAATGAATTCCGAACGTGTACATGTACATTTAATTTAATTGTAAATAAATCTTTTAAGATGCTTGGCTTTGTAAAGAGAAATTGTAAGAACTTTGAAAATATAAATACATACTCTTAAAATCTTATATTTCTCTCTGGTGAGATCTCAGTTGGAGTTCGCACCATTGGTATGGGATCCTTTTTATGCAGCCCAGATCAACTTGATTGAGAAGGTGCAAAGAAGGTTTCTTAAATATCTTTTTTTTGCCAAGTTTGGCCTCCCTGCTTCTCATATCACCTATGATCAACTACTTGAAATCTTTGAAATTAAAAGTCTCTCTGAAAGAAGGATAATACACGCAAATTTGTGTGATCTCGGCAACCGTTGGGATTGCTCTGAGTTGATGGCAAGAATTGGCTTCAGAGTCCCGGCTTTTACCCTTAGATCGGGCTCCTTTTTTATCTTGGCCCTGTCCGAACGAGATTGGGAGAAATCTGACCCATTTTCAAAATGATTTCGGAATATGCCAGGAGGGAGGCCGGACAATCTGATTAAGTGATTGTCATTTTATTGTAACTTTAATTGTTTTTATTTTTATCGTTATTTTATTTGTTTTTTTTTCTCTCATTGTGGAGTATTTTTGTTTTTCTTTAAACATACAGTAGTAAATGTAGCTCTTGAACCTGTCATCAATATGGCTCACGCTGTGATGAAGGTCTTTGAGCAAACTTCTGGAGGAATAAAGGGATTATTATTATTATTATTAAGAATTTGTATAATTTACTAGTAATTATTTTCCCTATAATTGGAAATTTATTTCTGTTGGGAATCTTATATCACTAAATAAATAAATAAATTTGAGTCGAGGGGGGGGGGAGGTTCTAATGGTCTTTGATGCCGAAGAAAAATAAAACAAATTTAAGATAAATCTTTTAGAATTGAAGATTAACGGGGTTTTTAACAAAAAAATCCCAAAATAAATTTCCCATGAGAAAAGGATTGACAAATGCCAATGAACCAATCAAGGGGGAGAGGGGGGGAGGGGGGACAACAAAACAAGAAAGTCACGAAAAAAAATGAAAAGTCCATAGAACCATTACATTGTTACCAAAATTGAATTGTAAATTTACTAATTTTTAATATAAAATTAAAAATACGCTTTAAAACCAAAATGGGAGTATACATTTTAAAGAGCATCTAAAAAATAATTGATTTTTGAATTTTAAATCTAATTTTGATTTTTGACCCTCAGTTTGAAAAACACTGTTCGACTGAACGCATACCAATTGAGCAAAAAGTTTTTGGAAGACTGTTTTTTAAATGCTTTTGGTATGGGTCAACGCACACCGAGGAGGCTAAACACAATTGAGCATGATTCAACATCATTGAACAAAATGTTTTGTCATTGAGCGTTTTGCTCAATTGGTGTGCGTTGGCATTGAGCAAAATGTTTTGCTCAATTGGTGTTTGTTCAGCCTTATAGAGTAATGTAATAATCAGTGGCAGCTCGTTATTAATATTTTGGATATTACAGTATATATATATAAAATTGTTATTAATTAATAAAAAATCATGAAATTAATATTTTGTTTCCTATTTTCTTATTTTTCTGAAATTAGTATTTATAAACAATATGTAGTTAATTTAGTTTATGAGTTCCGGGTTGACCGAGCCGGAGCTCGGTCGTTTTTTGTTTTTTTTTCATAAAAACCTAAAAAGTACATCAGTAAAGTACTTAAAATTTGAAAGAAATTGTAACTAGAAAACTCACTCCTCAATGGAAACATCAATAAAAACACCAAAATAAGAAATAACAGTCCAGGGAGAGCTTTGAGGAATAACAACATTATTGAGTGAATACTTGGAGGTGATAATGCCTCATAAGAAAACTTTAATCATGAGATATAAGAGAGTTGCCCAGGAAATGCATCAGCCTGGAGACAATTAAAAATTATTATTTTGAATAAAATTAATTAATAATTAGTATTTTAATAATAGAATTTAAATAATAGGTATTTTTCTACTAATTGGTCTTGTTGACATTATTAAATTAAATACATTGTAATTATTGATATAAAAAAATTAAATTTACAAAATTGCACATTAATTAAAGGTTAAATAATCGTAGAGAGATACCCCAAGAAATTTGGAAAAAACTAAAAAAGTACACCAGTAAAGTACTAGTACCCGAATTTTTCCTAGACATGAGACCTAGCACAATTTCATTTTGGGCCCACAAATAGTATATATTTAAAATTTGAAAAAGATCGTTAGAGCCGTTTTTGAGAACTGATATGCATATATATATAAACAAACAAACGTACTAAATTGCTCGTTTAATTTAGTTTATGATTATTCAATTAATAATAAAAAATATCTGTCAATTTTAAAAAGAGAAAATTATTAAATTAAAAATAAATAACCAGATCATCACTAAAATTTACAACGTTGCCATGTTGTTTATTTTTTTTAAAGAAATACCTAACTGGGGCGGTGCAATTGGGCCTATTAATGAAAACATGTTTGTTCAGCTGGTTGGCTTCCGAAAAAGATCTCAGATCGTAGAGAACGATATTTAATTGGATATTGAAAAACAAGAATGGAGTAGGAAATCAATTAGATTCAAATAATCGGGAACAATAAATAACCTCAAAATGATCCGAATGTTTTCGTGGTAAATTATGTCAATTTGTATAATATGTTTAAAAAAATATATATATATATATATATATATATATATATATATATATATACATCAAATGAATAAAAATGTTATTAGTTAATAAATAACTCGTCACAATTGAACCAGGAAAAAAAAACAAAATTTAACCGGAAATATCCGTCATTTTATTTAACAAAAAATTGTTTTTTTTTTATTAAAGTCATACCACAAGCCTCAAAAATCAAGGGTTTAAATTTAGGTTACAATTTGGGCATTTAAACTGGACGGTGCAACGGAATATTGAAAGTGTTGGTTAGATTTAAACAAGGCTTAAATCGTGCGATGCAACAGGGAATTAGTATTTTTATAATTAATTTTTACAATTTTCTTATGATGTTTCAATTTTTAAGGTTCTGTGACTGATATGTCACATTCAAAATTTGCGCCTTAAAAATTTAAGTGTCAAAAAAATGTATCGTTAATTTATTTAAATTCAAAAAATAAAAAAATAATTATAAATTAATAAAATAATTAAATTATTAACTCAAAATTAAGTTAAGAATTATTTAATTATTAAACATTAAAATAAATAAATAAATATATTTTTATAAAATTTATTTAGAACTTTTTTTTAACGAAATTCCAAATTCTGATATTTATTTATTTATTATATCGAGTAAATAATTTAGAATTTTTTTATAAATTATATTTTTTATATTAAATTTTTCTTAAGTTGGCAATACAACATCAATCAGGTGGCCAAGGGCTTGAAAGACGTTCAGCCATTTGCTTCCGGAATCTCGACCAATTCAGTGCTTTCTTGAGTGTCTCTGTGTTCGTTTTAAGCAGCTACTGAATAGAAAGAATTCTCTCTAAGGTAAGAATTCATTTTGTATTCTAATTTGAACACATTTTGCCATATTGTTTTAAAATTTCACAAAATTATTTAGATTTATTTGAATTATAAATTGAAAAGGAATTTTTTTTTAACAAACCTTTTAGATAGCACGTGCTTTTGAAGGAATTTTTTCTGTCTACAAATTTCACAAAGGCAGATTTACAAATTGATGATTTTTTTTTAGGAAAAATGAATTCCACTTCGACTAATGGATCGCCAGCCTCTACACCCAACAGTGAGAAACAGCGACGTTCCACTGAAGCCGAAGGAAATGTATCCGAACGTCAACGAAGAGTTCGGTTTTCGGATACAATAAGAGTGAGAGAATTCACAATCGAGGAAGGCAACACGATGAATAAATCTGTTCGTCGGTGTTTGCTTAAAATGAGGCATAAAAAAATAGAGGAGAAACGTAGAATCCTCGAGGAGCAAACTAAAATCCTCAAAATAAAATTGAAGGTTGAGTTGAACGAGGTGAGTGGAAAACACAAAAAAACAAAAACAAAATGCAATCTTTTTAATATTATTTCTTATTTTTTTCAGCGCGAAGAAATAATACGAATCCATAATTTGGATGAATGATCGACGAAGCCCTAACGGCCAGAAATAGGATCAAGACGCAGGCGCACAGCCCGGAGAGAAGCAGCTCCAATTTACCAGCCCTTAATCCCAAAATCCCCTTCCTGACGAGAGAAACTCATTTACCTTCCCGATTGGTTCTCGTCGAGTAATGATGTACCACATAATTTTGTTTTTGGAATTATGTTCTACATCATTAGCCAAAAAATGAGTAAAAATGAATTCCGAACCTGTTAACATGAACTGCTTAAAGATGAAGCGACACTTTCTACATCTAACACAGAGGAACTCTATGAAATAGAAAAATTTGTATTCCTTATACAATAAATGAAAAATCCATTTAATCAAGAAACAACTTGGATATTTAGGTAAAAATCATTCCCTTGAAACGTAAGGTCTTGTCATTATGATTGTTTCATTAATTTATTCTAGTGAGCTCTGATGATGAGTTTTATTCAGAAGAAAAATCGAAACGTCTGTGCATTAGTTGGCTCAAATAAAAATAAATTTTTTAATTTACATTGGCCCTATAATTTCCGGCAAGAAAAATACCTTCAATTTAATTATCAGAAGCACTTTGTTTTTTTTTTTCAGACCTGATGATGGTCAATCGTCAGAGCATAAAATTCAAATCATATGCTAAGATGTAAACCTGCTTGACTGCGTAATGAAATCGAATTTCAAGGAAAAGTGGTGTCCTTGCCAAAATCAAGAAACAACCTGGCCCTCCATGGTCCTCGCGTCTTCTTTTACTCCCAAGATCAGCCATCACGTTAATAAACCGCCTCAGAATAAATCACACACTCGGATTCTGTCTCACTTGGCCAGGTTTAATATTACCCCATCACCGTTCTGTTCCTGTGTATCTTTCAACGCCACACCTCTGCATCTTCTAGCTGAATGCCCACAATATTTGTACCATAGAAATCAGTTCATCAGGTAAATAGTCCTTAATTTCCATGACCCCACCAATTTTCCCATTCAATTTTCCAAATTTTCCATGTGTGATATCTCATTATCTGAGAGATCGGCGAATCTGTTTGATTTGGAATTTGAAGATTTGTGAAATTTGAGTATCTGGTGTTTCTATAAGAGAAAATAAAATATATGATAAAAATAAAAATAATCTTTTATTGTAAAAAAAAAAAAAAATAGAATCTTACGAATTGGTTATAAACATCAAACCCATGCAGATGAGATAATAAAAAAAATTTAAATAACTCAGAAGGGGAACATAAATAAATATAAGTATTTTAAAAAATATACTTGTGAAGATGCAAAACGTAGCTATAAAAAAAAATAAAATTATTTCTATCCTCTGATGAAATTGAATTATGTAATAAAATAAAAATTACCTTTCGATTAAAATAATTTATTGAAACAAAATCCAACAGAATTAAAAATAGATTAAATCAAATATGAAAAAAAAAAACTCGCTCACTAACGAGAGAAACAACCAGAACAAATTTTTATAATGAATAAAATCAAATGTTGGTTGGCGAAGAGAAATAAAATCGTTTAAAAGACAACGGTCTTATACATTGGAAGTATGGCTGCAAGCCGGAGATATTTTCGACGAGGTGGGTGAAATTAGCAACGAAATAATCACTAAAACAAAGAGCAAAAATATATAAAAAGCGAAAAAAAAAAAATAATTTCCCAAATGACAAAATAAAAATGAGGGCAATTTAAACTTAAACAATTCGGTTGGAGATCCTGGGTTAGATTCCATGGGGCAAGTCAAAGTCCTTCTGCTCGTTTTCTGATTTTACATCTATATATTCGAAATAAAAATCTTAAATTGAATATATGTATAAATATTTCCTCTTTGTGGGTAACATCTGCCAAAATTCACATCCAGTTGAGAGAAATATTAATAAAAATAAAAATAAAACTAATTAAAAATTCAATTAGATAACACTTATTCTGATCTACAAGATTTGTGAACTGAATATATGTTTATCACATGTATCTTTAGAAAGAAGGCCTGATGATAGTCACACTAGATGACCGAAACTGTACATTGCAATCAGTTGTCAGCTAATAAAATTTCTGAAAAATAATTGTTTAAAATTATTTAAAAATCTGCACGTTCACCTTGCAAACTTCAAAGTAAACCTTCTAGAATTGATGGAATTCTACTTGAGCTGTTTCTTGAATATATATAATACACAATGAAATCTGCCAAAGAGTATTATGATATTTAAATTCTATTAAAAATATTTTCGACACTCGGATATACAAAGTATATAATATATTTAAACTTGTCAAGGAATATTATTTGGTTTATTTTGAAAATTTGACCTGTTCACAAAAACAAAATGAGATATTTATGAAGTATCTTTTGAAAATAATGAATAATTTAATAGAAACGGTCGAAGCTGACTAGAAATATTATGGCAAAGTTTTACAGCCTCTAGAGGAGCTTAAAAATCATAATATATCAACCTCAAACTATATATATCTCAATATATCACCTCAAACTAAAAGTGAGGCCAGATCTCGTTTAGAAAATATTAAGAAACTGGAATTCATAACAACGGCGTGTTTTTTGGCATGATATTTAAAAAAAAAAAGAAGTTTTTGCAAAGAGAAAACTTTGTCTGCCCGGATTTCTGAAATCTTGTAGAGACTTAACTCCATATGAAGCTATCATTATTTTCTAACAAAAGCAAGAAAAATATCAAATGAGTTCTCAGAACAAAGGAAAAAGAAGAAGAGTTATGTGGAGATGAAGTTTCTGCATTTCTGCTGAAGATTTGCAAAAAGCATCCATGTTGGAAGTCATTGACAGGTCAATTATGGAATTGATTAACAGTTTTAAAACTTTGGAGAACATTTGGGTATGCATTTCTGCTGAAGATTTGCAAAAAGCATCCATGTTGGAAGTCATTGACAGATTAATTATGGAATTGATTAACAGTTTTAAAACTTTGGAGAACATTTGGGTATGCATTTCTGTTGAAGATTTGCAAAAAGCATCCATGTTGGAAGTCATTGACAGATTAATTATGGAACTGATTAACAGTTTTAAAATTTTGGGTTCTTAAATTGTTGTTTTAAAAATCAAAGCAGGAGAATTAGAAAACACATACAATGGAGATTTGAAGATAGAAAAACACAAATTATAAATAGTTTAATAATTATCTAGAAAACTTGATCCTCCAAAGTGATTAACTTTAGATGAAAGATTTGAAAGGGACTGTTAAGTCCGATTGGCTGGAATCTGTCATCAAGCATTCACTTCAATTTCACAAAATCTCCAACTGAAGAAGTTTAGAATTTATGGAAAGACAGTTCAATCTAAAAGAAAAGGAAAGAATATTTAATAACAATCAGGAGAAAAGATGAAATATTTGACACATTGACTGGCGCCGACAAAATCAGAGAATCTTCTATTCCCAATCTATAAACACCCTTCTTGTCACTTGTTTCAATTCCCCTAAACCGAAACGTCGTCATTGATGTAGAGACACCTCTTCCTGGCTGTTCATTGTTCGCATCGTCAATCACTAAATTGAATTTGAAATTCAAAAATTGTTTTAAAATTTATTTCCTAAACTTGCCACTAGAGGGATGCATTGGCCACGCCCACTTCCCTCCGTGTCCCCTGTCCTTGGCGTCTCACGTGTGCTGCCAGTCATTTGCTCCTGGATTCTTGAGTTGACCAGTGCACATTTGATCATCTCAGTGTTCCTCTGTTCTTGCAAAGAATCTATCACCATCCAATAAGGTTAGTTATAATTTAAACAAATTTTATTTGCAATTTCGTTAATTTATTTGAATAAATCGTGAATTTTTTGCGTTATTCATTAATATTATTGGAAGCTCTTTTGCCAAGGTTTTTTTTTTTATCGTTGTAATTGCTTTTTATTTAAAATTGAATTTAATATTCAGGACTACGCCATTTTTTTTTAATTTGAACTATGTTATTTGTGCTTTTTATCACAAAATTATTTAAATATCACATTTCATTTGTTGGAATTTATTTGAATGAGAAAATATTTATTTAGATTTTTTTTTTTTACCAACTATTTGAAGGAATTTCTACAAAGAGTAGATACGCAGAGTAATGATGATTATTTTTTGTTTATTTTTAGAAAAATGAATTTCACTTGTGAAATCACGTCCTCGTCTAGTGGATCGCCAGCCTCTCCATCTAACAGTGAGGAGCAGCGACGTTCCACTGTAGAGGAAGGAAATTCGTCCAAACGTAAACGAAGTGTTCGCTTTTTGGAGACGGTGAATGTGAAAGAATTCACAATTGAAGAAGGCAACACCATGAACAAATGGACTCGTCGGTGTAAACTTAAAAAGAGGCTTAAGAAATTAAGGAAGATGCATGAAAGCGTGAGAATAGTATGGGAGGAAGAAATTATCAAGTTGATTGAAGGTGAGTGGAAAACACAAAAAAACAAAAACAAAATGCAATCTTTTTAATATTATTTCTTTTTTTTTCAGCGAGAAGAAAACAAACGGATCCATAATTTGGATATAAGAGATCGACGAAGCCCTAACGGCCAGAATGAGGATCAAGACGCAGGCGAACAGCCCGGAGAGAAGCAGCTCCAATTTACCAACCCTTAATACCCAAAATTCCCTTCCTGACGAGAGAAACTCATTTACCTTCCCGATTGGTTCTCGTCGAGTAATGATGTTCAGTGAGGGACTATATTAAGTGCCACCCATGCGTTTTCTACTTGTGATTATTTAAAAATATTATATATTTTTTAATGGAAACTCATGGTTCAAACCTAGAAAATTTCCATTCATTTTCTTTTATAAAAACAATGAAATAATCACAACTAGAAAACACATGGGTGGGACTTCATATTGTCACTCACTGTACGACATAATTTTGTTTTGGAATTATGTTTTACATCATTAGCCAAAAAATGAGTGAAAATTTATTTTTTTGAATTAATTATAAAAAAATCATTGTGTGGTTTTATGAAACCACGATGCAAGTGAAACTTTTTTTCGGATCGTAGACGTTTAACTGAAAATTTTCAGAAAATTATTCAATTAAGGGTATTAAAATATAGATTGAAGATTTGAATCATTTTAAATTATTTTAAAAATTATATTTTATCAAATTTAAAAATTGAATTATTAAATCTCACAATTATTTTTTTATAATTCCTAATATATATATTAAATTTTAACTTTGTCGTCACGGATTGTGACGTCATGACTTGTAGCGTCACGGCTTGTAACGCGACATGCTGATAGAAGAGCCAAAAAATTTGAGAGGATAAAATAAAAGTTACACTTAAAAAAAAAAAAAAAAAAATTAAATTTCGGATAAAATAGTATTTGCTAAAGTGATTAATTTATATAACAGAATATTTAAATAAAAAAAGAAAATAAAACTATCGAGGGAATTGCTTTAACAACATCAAAGCATTTTAGAATTATACATTGTAACCTTAACAGGGGCGTATATAGACATTTTTTCCAGGGGGTGGGCCCGAACTTATTTTTAAATGCATATACAAACATATTTTTAAAATGCCGGATATGTCTGAGCCCCGAGGGCCTCTCAAAGAGAAATTCTTATTAAATTCTTTCAGTCATTTGTAACTCTTGAAGATGGGATAATATCCCGAAATATATCGAGTATAATATATATTCTTTGTTTTTACTCACATAACCCAGTGAAACCCCACATATAAACACAACCTCAGTTTAAAATGTTTCACCTAAAACCTACACCGCAATCTCTAAACTTAAATTCTTTTTTTTTTTAATCTAGATTTTTCCATTTTCACCTGAGGCCTCCTTCCCCCTTTATCTACGCCCCTGAATCTTAATATTAAAAATACCTGAACAAATGACACATAATTGTTATAAATGGCAACTTATCTGTCCTGTGGAAGGCGTAACACCCGAAACGTCGTTTTATTTCTTGTCCTGGCTGCTTGTAGTAGGGAATTCTGTTTTTTTTTATTTCCTCTTTAAAATGTCCACTGCGCATTAAAAAAAAAAACGTATCACTTTGTTTCTTCTTAAAAAGACCTATTCTAAATGATACTGTAATTTATTAAACATTTAATATGAAATATTTTATACATTTCTAAGTAAATTTAACACAAATCCATATTATTTTAATAAATAATTAAAATTTTAATAAATCAAATATAAAAATGTCGAAATTTTTTTAATTAACGTCAAATTTCTAAGATTTTTTCCATTTCAGTCTTTTTCTGTCTATTTTATTGGAAATTCTTATCAAAACAAAAATTTTAATTAATATCCAACGAATCATAATTTATATTTGTTTTAAATTTACTTAGAAATGTGTAAGATATTTCATATTAAATGTTTCTTAAATTAGACACGAAAAAATAACGTAACTGACAGTTGTGTACTATTTTTGTTATTACTATTTTGCCGAGACTGTACTTAGTTTGAATCAGAATTGGCAAGCTATTTACATACGTGTAAATTATACGGTTATTTACTCGTAAATTACTATCTTGTAAATAACTGTAAAAAAAACAACTTCCTGAAAATACAGGCTAAAAGTTTTTATTTCATGTTTTATTGTGTTTAGAGCATTGGCGATGTTGTTTTTCTTTTGATTTAGTGAATAATATAATCAAAATGTTAATAAAATAATTAAAAAATGAAATTCAAAAATTAAATATGGTAACCTAACCTACAACTGTCATTTCATTTGTAAGTATTTTTATTATTTTCTTTAATTGATTAATATCAGATATTTAAATTCAGTTTGCTTTCATTTTTTTGGGTAAAATTATCTAAAGAAGTAAAGAAATATAAAATTTCAAATTAATAAGTATGAAAGTACTGAATTTTATTTTTGTTTGAATTTGATGAATTTTCTTTCCTTTCTCGAGGAGTTCGCGCATGCGCACCCGAGTTATTTACAAGATTTTTGTAAATAACTGTAAAATCGAAAAAACCCAACTTTGGTTTGAATATATGCCACTAGAGGATTTGCTTTGCCTCTCATGCCTCTTCACTTGACTTCAATTATCACACCTGTCACCACTCGGATCTCGCTCATATTTTCTTGTGCTATTTCAAGTTTTTTTTACGATTTTTTCTCGCATTGAGGTTAGTTTCAAATTTATTTAATCTTTTATTTCTATATAAATTACCGCAAATCAGAATATGATCAACAAAAATGTGTGATTTTTTTTTTTTTTTTTCTAAGAATTAAAATATTATTTTATGATAAAAAAAATTACAAATTTTATCATAATAAAAAAAAAACCTGTTTTGAAGACAGTGAAAAGAAAATATTAGAGCATACACCGTTCATGTTCTTTTTTACAAAATAATAATTTTTTTTTTTTTTTTATATGTTTGAACTACAAAACTTGAATATTTACCTCTCACTGTGCCACTTGAGATTGAATTATTTTCCAGTTAAGATAACTACTCACAAAACATTTCGATAAATTTAACTTCTATAGCATTATACACAGGATTTAAGTTTTAAAAAAGAATTTGGCTTACGTAGGTAATTTAGAAAACTTTTTCAAGGATAATTTCCCATTTTGTGGCCAATGCTCAGGTCTATTTAAATAATAAAATAATTCCGGGTTGACCGAGGTGGAGCTCTGTTTTTTTTTTTTTAGAAAATTGGAAAAAACTAAAAAAGTACATCGAAAAAGTACTAGTACTCGAATTTTCCCAATGACGAGTTCTAGTGTAATTTACTTGTTTACCATATATATTTAAAATTTGAAAAAAAAATCGTTTTTGAGAACTGATGCGCTTACAAACGTACAGTGAGTGACAATATTAAGTTCCACCCAACTACTTGTTTAAAAAAAAAATATTATATTTCCAATAAAGATTTTCATTTTCTTTTATAAAAACAATGAAATAATCACAAGTAGAAAACGCATGGGTGGGACTTAATATTGTCACTCACTGTACATTGCTCGTTTAATAGTTTAAGATATTATTATTGTAGAATAGCAGGTATTTCGATTCAATACAAGAGGATCAGGAGGAAGGGGGATTAGCACTCGAAACGTCGACGAGTACATTAAAATAAAATAGCGTTTTATTTCTCGTTCTGGCTGCCTACATAGTATCAATAATATAGAAAATCTCCAGCCAAAGAAAATATACTCTGTATAAAAAAAAAAAAAAACTACATTTGTTTCTTTTTAAAAAGAAATGTCCTTAATAATACTCTAATTTAAGAAACATTTAATATGAAATATTTTATACATTTCTAAGTAAATTTAACACAAATTAATATCATTTTAATAAATAATTAAAATTTTAATAAATCAAATACAAAAATGTCGAAATCTTTTTTTATTAATGTCAAATTTCTAAGATTTTAAAATAATCTTTCCATTTCAGTCTTTTTCTGTTTATTTTATTTGAAAATTCTTATCAAAACAAAATTTTCAATTAATATCCAACTAAAACATATCGAGATTATGTTGATTTGTAACTCAAATTGAAAATCGACATTTTATTTTATTTAATATTGTATTAAATTGATTTTTATTTGTCGACAGACAATTGATGATTAGGAAAGCCTGGTGCAGATCGATGAACAAGAAATTAAAACGCTGGAGGTATTTTCAGGCCAAATTTTAATACCACTATCGGGAGACTAAACGCCTCCCTTCATCAGGATTCTAAACATTCAAAAAGGTAAACATATAGCTTAGATGAATATATTTATGGACAATGGACAATGAACAATTTTTTTTTTTTTTTTTACATACATCCTTACAACAATAGTTCGCTACTTACAATGTGGTTTTAAATAGGGTCCGACCGAAACAAGATTTTCATCCGAAACCGAAACCGAATATTCGGCCTCAATCTTAGTTTCGGCCGAAACCGAAACTTATATTTTTTTTTTTGAAATTTTTTTCTGCCCAGCGGAAAATTTCTTTCCCCTCCCGTGAAAATCATTTTACCTTTTTTTTCCGCCCCCCCCCTTTTTCCGCTTTTGCAACATTTGTTTTTTCCATGCGATATCTTTTCAGACTCAGGTTTCGGCTACTTTTTGGCCGAAACCGAAACTATGGCCGAAACCAGAATTTTTGGCCGAAACCGAAACCGAATATTCGGTCGGTTCCTAGTTTTAAACAATCAACCCTCACTGGTTTAGTCATAAGAGAATAATATATATAGTCCAACTTCGCCTGCTGGTAATAGAAAGGCATTCATGAGGCGAGTTCTCAATATAATGAATTTTTTTTTATTTTTTTTCAATTACTTTTATTTCATTAACCCATGCCAAACTAACTAATCATTTCGATATTATGAAAATGTAACAAAAATGACGTTTCGATATTTTAATATCTGTTTTCTTTGAAATGTCATATTTTCATAATATCGAAATGTCAAAAAAAAAAGAGAATGTAAAACTTGTTTATAAATTTTTATTTTTATTATTTTTTTTGTGTTCATAGTCCAATTTCGTTTAATTTTCGAATAAAATTTAAAAAAAAGAAATTTCTTCGTAAAAGAGGATTAGTTAGTTTGGCATGGGTTAATGAAATAAAAGTAATTGAAAAAAATTAAAAAATAAAAAAAAACTCGCCTCATGAATGCCTTTCTATAACCAGCAGGCGAAGTTGGACTATATATTTTTCTCTTATGACTAAACCAGTGAGGGTTGATTGTTTAAAACCACATTGTAAGTAGCGAACCATTGTTGTAAGGATGTATGTATAAAAAAAAAAAAATTGTTCATTGTCCATTGTTAACTAAGCTATATGTTTACCTTTTTGAATGTTTAGAATCCTGATGAAGGGAGGCGTTTAGTCTCCCGATAGTGGTATTAAAATTTGGCCTGAAAATACCTCCAGCGTTTTAATTTCTTGTTCATCGATCTGCACCAGGCTTTCCTAATCATCAATTGTCTGTCGACAAATACAAATCAATTTAATACAATTTAAATAAAATAAAGAAAAATATCTCGATTTTCAATTTGAGTTACAAATCAACATAATCTCGATATGTTTTAGTTGGATATTAATTAAAAATTTTGTTTTGATAAGAATTTTCAATAAAATAAACAGAAAAAGACTGAAATGGAAAGATTATTTTAAAATTTTAGAAATTTGGCGTTAATCAAAAAAGATTTCGACATTTTTGTATTTGATTTATTAAAATTTTAATTATTTATTAAAATGATATTAATTTGTGTTAAATTTACTTAGAAATGTATAAAATATTTCATATCAAATGTTTAATAAATTACAGTATCATAATAGTAAACGTTTTATTTTTTAATGAACAATGTCTTAAATAATAAGATTTAAACTTTCGAGCTTTGGATCTTGTTGAAACATTTTTTTTCTTTTATTAAAATTAAATATACAAATTTAAACACTAGGTTATTTGTTTCAAAGGTTTTATTAATTAAAAATTAACACTTGATACCTATTTCGACAATTCCTTGTCATCATCAGAAATGATTACATTCTAAACTGATGATGACAAGGAATTGTCGAAATACGTATCAAGTGTTAATTTTTAATTAATAAAACCTTTGAAACAAATAACCTAGTGTTTAAATTTGTATATTTAATTTTAATCTTAAATAATTGAAGATTAATGATCAATTGTAAGTAGGTGATTTATACTACGTACAGTGAGGGACAATATTAAGTCCCATCCATGCGTTTTCTAATTTATAAATCACATGATCATTAATCTTCTAGTATTTAAGTAAACCTGAAGATGGGCTACAAAGTGGGCCGAAACTAAATCAATCGCCAATGAGACGTTTCTCGAATAGACCCTCACGTTGCCGTTAAACACTCGCCTTGTTAATTAGCACGGATTTTTGTGCCTAAATTGTATATTAAGCCTATAAAGGACTGAAGTTGGACAAATAAAATTTCGGTGCAAATTCTTTGTTTTTGCTGACTCTTTCCTAAATTCTCAACATCAACAGCTTCTTCTTTCTAAAAAAAAACAAATAATTTCGAAAGAGTCATCACACATTATAGAAAAACACAACGGAGAAAGAAAACAAACAAGTTACAAAAATCGTCCTCTTATTTCTTCGAAATTGTCGTTATTTTTTGTTATATCTTCACCCAATTGGCTTCCCAACAGGTTTTTTTAGACAAATAAAGCGAAATTCGTCTGAATTACGTATTCCTCACTTTAGCCAAATTCTTTTCAAGGCTTGGATTCAGGCCCTGTGTATATATAGAGAGAGAAGTCAATAAGTAAGATGATTGTGGGAATTTTTTGTGAGCATCCTAGAACTGCCACAATTTATGGTTTAGTCCAGTCATTTTAACCAGAATTTTGGAACTCCAAACGTGTATTTCCATTAAAATCTTGATATGAATCTAATGCTTTCTATATGTTCTTGAAGTTTTCTCGAGTTGGATGTTGACTCGACTTTTCGGCTCTCCTTTAGGAGCCAATTTCAAGAGAGAAGGGAGGTAATGATGGAGGAGGGTTGTTTACAGAATCGCAGTCTTGCTGTTTGGTGGATGCCTCAGAGATCTGTGATCTGGAGAAAGGTTGGTTGTGTCTAATCGTGTTTGTGTTTGTAGGAGTCTCCCAGGTTTGTACTTGCCTGTATGGGTCTGTTCCGGTTTGGTTACAGACAATCAGATCTCGGAGACAAACCTCTGAAGCATCCACCAAACAGACCTGGGGAGCAGCAAGACTGCAATCCCTTAAACAACCCTCCTCCATTATTACCTACTAAACTCCTGGCCAAAATCGTATTATGGGTGTCTAAATTGGAAAAATTTCAAAGCTTTTAGTTGAGGCACTTCTACATTAACTCCTGTTCATGTATTTCAAGCAGGTGATGGAATAACAAATTGAAAATTAGAGTCACTTTAGATTATTTTCTTTGTTCCTGGTACTCTCCAAGAATCATATTCCGTAGATACTTGTTCCTCAATGTTATTTATACTTATTGAGGGCTAGACTAATATTGAACCGTTTTTGATTGATTTTCAGGAAAAATGACTCCAGAAAAAGAAGAGTCAAAGCCACTGGGGAAGAAGTGGCGCCAGGCTATTTGCCAACTGAGCAAAATGCAGCCTCTTCATCAAGGAAGCCATCAGCAGCTTCTAGAAGGGTTCATTTTAATGAACAGATAAAGAAGAAAACATATTTCATAGAAAGAGGCAATCGATTGATACCAACGAGAACCCGAAAAGAGAGAAAACGAATCCGTAAAATGCGTCAAAAATTGCTAGCAGAATGTGATTATTTCGAGGAAGTTGAAATTGTTGAAATGATAAATGAAATTCTACGAAAAATAAAGAAACATGTCAAAAAATTAACGCAACTTAAAGAGATGTTGCTACATGCCGATTATTTTGAAGAGGAAATTTTCCGAATAATAACTAGACCAGTACGGAAGAAAGATCTATTTTCAGAACAATTAAAGAAACTCAGAAAATTGAATAAGGAACAGGAACAGTTGGATGATGAAGAGGGCCTAGTTGATGTTGTAGGACTATAGGTCAATAAATTCCGGGAATAATCAACAGATGGCACCTCTAATGCGAAATTCATACCATTCTCAGTTAGTACCAACCTTTAGAAGTTATATATCAAAATTCCGACATTCTATCATTGAGTTTGGTGACGCTACTTCTAAACACTGAAAAACAGAACTTGATAAAACATTGCTTTTTAATGAATTGTGTCGAATGTATTTGTCGTTGGAAGTTGAGGCTGAGTCAAAGAAACCAAATTTATTTTATTAAACCAGACCGACGATTCGGTCCCAGGTTAAAGCTGAATATTTTTATTCATACGCATACAACTACCTGGTAAATGTACCATTTCATACTTGTGAATGAATGAAAATATTCAGCGTTGAAGATGGCGTGAACCGTCGTCAATGCCACAATATCGGAATAACCTGACAATTTCTAACGTTCGGTACTAACTGTCATCTGTAGGTTAAACTCGTGACGTATTGATCGATATGTTATTATTTTTTTATTTAAACACTTGGGGACGTATTTCAACAGAAATGATACAAATTCTGAAACAACAAGTGTCGAAATACATAAATAATAATATAATGAATATTACTCTTTTTTATGAATTAATGTTTCAATTAGAGCCAACGGTAAAAATAAAAAAAATTCTCTACTTTTATAGTTTTTTTTTACAGATTCCCTGGACCTTTCTCCTTCTTGGGCCAATCGTTTATCCGTCTTTCATTGAACGCGGCCAAACCAATTCCATTAAGCCTAGTTCGTATTATGCTAGTATTTTAGAGTAATTTAGTAGCTAAACGTGTCTGAAGACCAAAAATTTAGTCGAGTAGTTTAGAAGGGAATTAAGTCGAGTCAATTCATTTTATTCTATTTTTATTGCACCTCCCACCACGCGTCTGTGCTCTCTGGCGCACCGGCTAAACAAGTCCGAACCTGAGTTCATTTGTTTCCGCAAAAATGGGATCTTCCAATGCTAATTCCTTCAGAAAACAATTAGTAG
>JAKCPI010015018.1:0-11592 GCA_023213315.1 Euborellia annulipes | reverse complement strand
TAAAAAATCTGGTGTGACTGGTGTGGCACACAACTTCCTCCTTACCTTCGGTAATCGAAAGTTGTGTTCTGTGCTTGTCACACCAGGATTTTTTTGTGTCGAAATATATTTAGTTTCCGCCAATATATTAGAAATTCTTAAGATGTCAAAATTATAAACATGGCAAAATATTTATATTTTGTTACCATGGCAACCATTTCTCCTATCTTCCCTATGAAATACAAGAGTAAAGTGTGCTTCAACAATTTTGAGGGCAAAACGAGAATATACATTTGAAAGGGCATCTAAAATAATTGATTTTTGAATTTTAATCAAAATCAAAAGCTAGAGCGAATTTTGAGAAAATCGAAAAAAAACTGAAAAGTACATCAGTAAAGTACTAGTAATTTTTGGCCGATTTTGATTAAAAGCTTATTTTTCCGGTCCTGTGAAGCTTTTAACTTAAATATAAAATTTCAGCCTCATAGCTCACCTCCCTTTCATGCTTAAAATTGAACACAGACACACACACACACACACACACCCACACACACACACACAGACAGACCATGTCGCGAAAACCACTTTTTTGGATTCAGGGACCTCAAAACGTGAAGATCCATCAAAATCTCGACATCAATTTTTGACATGAATCCAATACTTTCTCTCTATATATATATTACATATATACATAGGTAAGAGAAAGTAAAAATTAGCTGACTAGCTGGCCTTTTATAACATAACCTCACTTTATTACTTCATCAGATAAATATCTATAATAATTAAAAAGAAATCTGAATTAAATTAATGCATTTTTATGCTTATTGATGATATTAGACACTAAATTACAAAGATGTCAATGTATTTTCAATTTCTTTGTAATCCACCATAGAATTTCCTTTTCTAAAATAGCCATTTCAAAGAAGTTTTTAATTTGTTGCGTTTTCTTTACTACTTACTTATAAAAAGGATCATTTTTCTTTTAAGTACCTTCCCCCCCCATCCCCCCTCATTCATTCTAATACGGAAATGAAATAAATCTCTAATTAAGATTTCTTCCCCTTTTACACGAATATTTTCTTCATATAATGATGACTAATGAGAGAAGTATGATAAAGTTCATCATCATCATCATCATCATCAGCAACAACTGGCAACAGTAGCAACATGCCGTCACTTGTTGCCTGCAACGTCTTATCGAGCAATTGAAAAGCCATCATGACTCAGCATGAACGGACTGGCGGACAACAAATTAGCGGCCTCAACATCGTGTTGTCGTGGCCAATTAGAAATTTAGACGAAATCTTTCTTTTTCAATAGAAGTTCTTATTAATTTCAAAGTTGCAACCGTAATTCCCTCTCTTGCCTAATAACAACAACAACAACAACATCTCTATTAGTGTTGTTAAACGGGGTGTTTGTTTGTTCTCAATTGTTACGACTACTCATGAAATTATACTTCCAATTACCGGATTTAAATTTTAATCAATTAAATTTAAAAACATAAAATAAATAAATTTAATATATATATATATATATACCGGGTGGGCCATTAGTGCGTGGACGGAAGATTGTGGGCTTATTAACGGACATTTTTAAAGTTTGTTGATCGTATATAATGTGGGGCCTTTAGGGCTACAAATTAAATATTTTTGTTCAAAATGCACTTTTTATACAGGGTGACCCATATCAAAGTTATGTTTTTTTAAAATGGAACGCCCTATATATTATTGCATATTTGGATTCTGCGGCCAATTTTAGTATGAGTTTATGTCATGCAATGTATTGTAAAACAAACCGTTTAGCCGCAAATCGGGTTTTTGTGAAAAAACTGCTGTCTGGAAAAATTGAATATCGAGCGAACCATAAAACTTAGGGGGACTGTTCTTTTGTGAGATTGTTAACCATGAAATGTACTAATGTAGGCCAGATGGGTAACCCGGAATTATTCTTGTGTTGGGAGAGTATGGCCATGCCAATTTGGAAAATTTCAAACATGGATAACTTTATTTTTTCAAATGGAACATGCTACTTTTTTTATGCCATGGGACGTGAAATTTAATTCTCTTTCTAATGACATAAGGTTGTCTATATCTATCTTTGGTAGTTTTCTTTTTATTCCAAAATATCTGATAACGAAAAAAAATACATTTATTATAGACAAAACCATTTTAAAAAACAATCCAAACGCAAACAAAATTGTAATAAATGGAAAAAATCTGCTAAATATTCAAAAATGTATTTAAATTTCCTTTAAAATCATTTATTTTAACTTCTCGAAAAAGAAATTAGGGTTATGTTTAGGTTAGGAGGTGCGCCATCTTGTTGAAAAAATCATACCCCAATTTGAGCAAGCGGGACTTCTTCGAAGAGTTCAAATAAATGATTTTAAGGAAATTTAAATACATTTTCGAATATTTAGCAGATCTTTTCCATTTATTACAATTTTGTTTGCGTTTGGATTGTTTTTTAAAATGGTTTTTTTGTCTATAATAAATGTATTTTTTTCGTTATCAGATATTTTGGAATAAAAAGAAAAACTACCAAAGATAGATATAGACAACTTTATATCAGCTGAAAGATAATTGAATTTCACGTCCCATGGCATAAAAAAGTAGCATGTTCCATTTGAAAAAATAAAGTTATCCATGTTTGAAATTTTTCAAATTGGCATGGCCATATCTCCCAACACAAGAATAATTCCGGGTTACCCATCGGCCTACATTAGTACATTTCATGGTTAACAATCTCACAAAAGAACAGTTCCCTAAGTTTTATGGTTCGCTCGATATTCAATTTTTTCCAGACAGCAGTTTTTTCACAAAAACCCGATTTGCGGCTAAACGGTTTGTTTTACAATACATTGCATGACATAAACTCATACTAAAATTGGCTGCAGAATCCAAATATGCAATAATATATAGGGCGTTCCATTTAAAAAAACATAACTTTGATATGGGTCACCCTGTATAAAAAGTGCATTTGGAACAAAAATATTTTTAATTTGTAGCCCTAAAAGGCCCCACATTATATACGATCAACAAACTTTAAAAATGTCCGTTAATAAGCCCACAATCTTCCGTCCACGCACTAATGGCCCACCCGGTATATATAATTAATTAACGGATAATAATTGAAAAATATAATTATTTCCATTTTTTTTAATTAGACTATGAAAATAATACTAAAACTAAGAGATGTAGAATATATATATATATATGTTCAGGAAGATCAATATATATATATATATATATATATATATATATATATATATATATATATATATATATATATACATTCTCCATCTCTTAGTTTTATACGTTATCGACGTTTCGGCTCTCCTTTTGGAGCCATTTTCAAGAGAATGGGATTAAGAGTTAATGGTGGAAATGGGCTGTATACGCGATCGAAGTCCTGCTGGCCCATTAGACCACTTAAGAGATGTAGAGCATACAGGGGCGGATTAAAGGGGCGAGGGGGCGATCGCCCCCCCCGAGAAGAAATTCACAATGTTATAAAAACTAGTAATCTAAAGAAATTATGATTTCCGGGCTTTAATTTCAATTGAATTTGTCAATCAATCAATTTAAATAAATAGGAAAGGGGTCTAAATGGCCATAGATGCCCACAAAGTCCTTAAATAAAAAAAAAATTTAAAAAAAAAAAAAAAAACCGCCCCCCCCGACAAAATTGCATTAATCCGCCACTGAGAGCATATATAGATATATGTATATAAAATCTCTTGTGATGAACGCACAACATCCTCTCTTTCTTTATACTCTTTATTTTATTCCCTTTTCTAAACATAAAAGGGTAAATAAAAATTAAATAAAATTTAAAAATATTTATTTTCTTGAATATTCAAATAATAATTATAAGATTGATTTGTTAATTCCGAAACTACTGAACGGATTTTAATCTAAGCTTTCTTTTTTTAATTTTTTTAAAAGAAAACTCATTTAAGGTAATTACGATTATTATTAAGGATCACGGGTTGTAGCGCCTTTATTTCATTCGAGTCGGGGGGAGGAGTTCTAATAGCCTTTGATGCCGAAGAAAAAATAAAACAAATTTAAGATAAATCTTTTAGAATTGAAGATTAACGGGGGTTTTTAACAAAAAAAATTCCAAAATAAATTTCCCATGAGAAAAGGATTGACAAATGCCAATGAACCAATCAAAGGGGAAGGGGGGGAGGGGGGACAACAAAACAAGAAAGTCACGAAAAATTTGAATAGTCCATAGAACAATTCTATTATTACCAAAATTGAATTGTGAATTTACTAATTTATATATAAAATTAAAAAGACGCTGTGAACAAAAGCACAAATTTCGGTAATCGAAGTACAAGAGTAAAATGAGCTTCAAACAATTTTGAGACCAAAATGAGAACATTTTAAAGAAAATCTAAAAAATAATTGATTTTTGAATTTTAAATCTAATTTTGATTTTTGACCCTCAGTTTGAAAAACACTGTTCGACTGAACGCACACCAATTGAGCAAAAACGTTTTCGAAAACTGTTTTTACTTTCTCGTACCTCTATATATATGTTAATATATATAGAGAGAAAGTATTGGATTCATGTCAAAAATTCGATGTCGAGATTTTGATGGATCTTCACGTTTTGAGGTCCCCTGAATCCAAAAAAGTGGTTTTCGCGACATGGTCTGTCTGTCTGTGTGTGTGTCTGTGTGTGTGTGTGTGTGTGTGTGTGTCTGTGAACAAAATATCTCAAGAACGAAAAGAGCTACGAGGTTGAAATTTTATGTTTAAGTTAGGCACCCCCATGGGACGTGACACGAAGCTTTTGACCAAAATCGACCAAAGAGTACTAGTACTTTACTGATTCACTTTTTCAGTTTTTTTCGATTTTCTCTAAATTTGCTCCAACGATTTTTTTTTAAATTCAAAAATCAAGTATTTTTTAGATTCTCTATAAAATGTATATTCTCATTTTGTGATTGAAATCTTCTGAAGACCACTTTACTCTTGTACTCCATAGGGAAGATAGGAGAAATGGTTGCCATGGTATCAAAATATAAATATTTTCCCATACTTATAAATTTTACATCTTGAATTCAATTGTACCCTACTGTCGGAAACTAAATACATGTCGACACAAAAAATCTGGTGTGACAAGCACAGTACACAACTTTCGATTACCGAAGGTAAGAGAAAGTTGTGTGCTGTGCGCCAGTCACACCAGATTTTTTAAATGCTTTTGCTATGGGTCAAAGCACACCAAAGAGGCTAAACACAATTGAGCATGATTCAACATCATTGAACAAAATGTTTTGTCATTGAGCGTTTTGCTCAATTGGTTTGCGTTAAGCCTTATAGAGTAATGTAATAATCAGTGGCAGCTCGTTATTAATATTTTGGATATTACAGTATATATATATAAAATTGTTATTAATTAATAAAAATCATGAAAATTAATATTTTGTATCCTATTTTCTTATTTTTCTGAAATTAGTATTTATAAACAATATGTAGTTAATTTAGTTTGAGTTCCGGGTTGACCGAGCCGAAGCTCGGTCGTTTTTTGTTTTTTTTTTTTTAATAAAAACCTAAAAAGTACATCAGTAAAGTACTTAAAATTTGAAAGAAATTGTAACTAGAAAACCACTCCTCAATGGAAACATCAATAAAAACACCAAAATAAGAAATAACAGTCCAGGGAGAGTTTTGAGGAATAGAAACATTACTGAGTGAATACTTGGAGGTGATAATGCCTCATAAGATAACTTTAATCATGAGTTATATGAGAGAGTTGCCCAGGCGATGCGTCAGCCTGGAGACAATTAAAAATTATTATTTTGAATAAAATTAATAATTAGTATTTTAATAATAGAATTTAAATAATAGGTATTTTTCTATTAATTGGTCTTGTTGACATTATTAAATTAAATACATTGTAATTATTGATATGAAAAATTAAATTTACAAAATTGCACATTAATTAAAATTTAAATAATCGTAGAGAGATATATTCTAAATCTGTGGGTCCAGGGCAAAGAGAGCGAGGGATTGACCAGAGGGCAAGCCCACTAGGCTTAAAACATAAAATCTTTAAATTTCAAGAAAATTGGAAAAAACTAAAAAAGTACACCAGTAAAGTAGTAGTACTCGAGGTTTCCCGAAGTCGAGGCCTAGAAAAATTTCATTTTAGGACCACAAATAATATATATTTAAAATTTGAAAAAGATCGTTAGAGCCGTTTTCGAGAACTGATATGCATATATATATAAACAAACATACGTACTACATTGCTCGTTTAATTTAGTTTATGATTATTCAATTAATAATAAAAAATATCTGTCAATTTTAAAAAGAAAAAAAATTATTAAATTAAAAATAAATAACCAGATGATCGCTAAAATTTACAACGTTGCCATTTTTAACGTTGTTTATTATTAATATTATTACTTTCTCTTACCTATGTATATATGTAATATATATATAGAGAGAAAGTATTGGATTCATGTCAAAAATTCGATGTCGAGATTTTGATGGATCTTCACGTTTTGATGTCCCCTGAATCCAAAAAGTGGTTTTCGCGACATGGTCTGTCTGTGTGTGTGTGTGTGGGTGGGTGTGTGTGTGTTCAATTTTAAGCATGAAGGAATTGAGCTAGGAGGATGAAATTTTATATTTAAGTTAAATACCTCCCGGGACCGGAAAAATAAGCTTTTAATCAAAATCGGCCAAAGAGTACTAGTACTTTACTGATGTACTTTTTCAGTTTTTTTCGATTTTCTCAAAATTCGCTCTAACGATTTTGATTAAAATTCAAAAATCAATTATTTTTTAGATGCTCTTTCAAATGTATATTCTCGTTTTGCCCTCAAAATTGTTTGAAGCACACTTTACTCTTGTGCTTCATAGGAAAGATAGGAGAAATGGTTGCCATGGTAACAAAATATAAATATTTTCCCATACTTATAAATTTTACATCTGAATTCAAATATTCCCTACTGCCGGGAACTAAATACATGTCGACACAAAAAATCTGGTGTGACAAGCACAGAACACAACTTTCGATTACCGAAGGTAAGAGAAAGTTGTGTGCTGTGCGCCAGTCACACCAGATTTTTTTTTAAGAAAATACCTAACTCGGGCGGTGCAATTGGGCCTATTAATGAAAACATGTTTGTTCAGCTGGTTGGCTTCCGAAAAAAGATCTCAGATCGTAGAGAACGATATTTAATTGGATATTGTAAAAACAAGAATGGAGTAGGAAATCAATTAGATTCAAATAATCGGGAATAATAAATAACTTCAAAATGTTTTCGTTGTAAATTATGTCAATTTGTATAATATGTTTAAAAAAAATATATCTATATATATACAACAAATGAATGAAAATGTTATTAGTTAATTAATAACTTGTCACAATTGAACCAGGAAAAAAAAAACAAAATTTAACCGGAAATATCCGTCATTTATTTAACAAAAAAATTTGTTTTTTTGGATTAAAGTCATACCTCAAGCCTCAAAAATCAAGGTTTTAAATTTAAGTTACAATTTGGACATTTAAACTGGGTGGTGCAACGGAATATTGAAAGTTAAGTGTTTATTAGATTTAAACAAGGCTTAAATCGTGCGGTGCAACAGGGAATTAGTATTTTTATAATTAATTTTTACAATTTTCTTATGATGTTTCAATTTTTAAGGTTCTGTGACTGACATGTCACTTTCAAAATTTCCGCCTTAAAAATTTAATTGTCAAAAAAATGTATCGTTAATTTATTTAAATTCAAAAAATAAAAAATAATTATAAATTAATAAAATAATTAAATTATTAACTCAAAATGAAGTTAAGAATTATTTAATTATTAAATAAATAAATACATTTTTATAAAATTTATTTAGAATTTTTTTTTAACAAAATTCCAAATTCTGATATTTATTTATTTATTATATTAAGTAAATAATTTAGAATTTTTTTATAAATTATATTTTTTATATTAAATTTTTCTTAAGTTGGCAATACAACTTCAATCAGGTGGCCAAGGGCTTGAAAGACGTTCAGCCATTTGCTTCCGGAATCTCGACCAATTCAGTGCTTTTTGAGTGTCTCTGTGTTCGTTTTAAGCAGCTACTGAATAGAAATAATTCTCTCTAAGGTAAGAATTCATTTTGTATTCTAATTTGAACACATTTTGCCATATTGTTTTAAAATTTCACAAAATTATTTAGATTTATTTGAATTATAAATTGAAAAGGAATTTTTTTTAAACAAACCTTTTAGATACCACGTGCTTTTGAGGGAATTTTTTCTGTCTACAAATTTCACAAAGGCAGATTTACAAAGTGATGATTTTTTTTTAGGAAAAATGAATTCCACGTCTTCGACTAATGGAACGCCAGCCTCTACACCCAACAGTGAGGAACAGCGACGTTCCACTGAAGCCGAAGGAAATGTATCCGAACGTCAACCAAGAGTTCGGTTTTCGGATACAATAAGAGTGAGAGAATTCACAATCGAGGAAGGCAACACGATGAATAAATCCGTTCGTCAGTGTTTGCTTAAAATGAGGCATAAAAAAATAGAGGAGAAACGTAGAATCCTCGAGGAGCAAACTAAAATCCTCGAAATAGAATTGAAGGAAAAATTGAAGTTGAACGAAGGTGAGTGGAAAATACAAAAAAACAAGAAAAGAAAAAAAAAAAACCAAAAACGAATCCATAATTTGGATGAATGATCGACGAAGCCCTAACGGCCAGAAATAGGATCAAGACGCAGGCGCACAGCCCGGAGAGAAGCAGCTCCAATTTACCAACCCTTAATATCCCAAAATCCCCTTCCTGACGAGAGAAACTCATTTACCTTCCCGATTGGTTCTCGTCGAGTAATGATGTACCACATAATTTTGTTTTTGGAATTATGTTCTACATCATTAGCCAAAAAATGAGTAAAAATGAATTCCGAACGTGTACATGTACATTTAATTTAATTGTAAATAAATCTTTTAAGATGCTTGGCTTTGTAAAGAGAAATTGTAAGAACTTTGAAAATATAAATACATACTCTTAAAATCTTATATTTCTCTCTGGTGAGATCTCAGTTGGAGTTCGCACCATTGGTATGGGATCCTTTTTATGCAGCCCAGATCAACTTGATTGAGAAGGTGCAAAGAAGGTTTCTTAAATATCTTTTTTTGCCAAGTTTGGCCTCCCCGCATTCTCATATCACCCATGATCAACTACTTGAAATCTTTTGAAATTAAAAGTCTCTCTGAAAGAAGGAATAATACACGCAAATTTGTGTGATCCCGGCAACCGTTGGGATTGCTCTGAGTTGATGGCAAGAATTGGCTTCAGAGTCCCGGCTTTACCCTTAGATCGGGCTCCTTTTTTATCTTGGCCCTGTCCGAACGAGATTGGGAGAAATCTGACCCATTTCTCAAAATGATTTCGGAATATGCCAGGAGGGAGGCCGGACAATCTGATTAAGTGATTGTCATTTTATTGTAACTTTAATTGTTTTTATTTTTATCGTTATTTTATTTGTTTTTTTTTTTCTCTCATTGTGGAGTATTTTTGTTTTTCTTTAAACATACAGTAGTAAATGTAGCTCTTGAACCTGTCATCAATATGGCTCACGCTGTGATGAAGGTCTTTGAGCAAACTTCTGGAGGAATAAAGGGATTATTATTATTATTATTATAGAATTTGTATAATTTACTAGTAATTATTTTCCCTATAATTGGAAATTTATTTCTGTTGGGAATCTGTATATCACTAAATAAATAAATAAATTTGAGTCGAGGGGGGGAGGTTCTAATGGTCTTTGATGCCGAAGAAAAAATAAAACAAATTTAAGATAAATCTTTTAGAATTGAAGATTAACGGGGTTTTTAACAAAAAAATCCCAAAATAAATTTCCCATGAGAAAAGGATTGACAAATGCCAATGAACCAATCAAGGGGGAAGGGGGGGGGACAACAAAACAAGAAAGTCACGAAAAAAATGAAAAGTCCATAGAACCATTACATTGTTACCAAAATTGAATTGTAAATTTACTAATTTTTAATATAAAATTAAAAATACGCTTTAAAACCAAAATGGGTGTATACATTTTAAAGAGCATCTAAAAAATAATTGATTTTTGAATTTTAAATCTAATTTTGATTTTTGACCCTCAGTTTGAAAAACACTGTTCGTCTGAACGCATACCAATTGAGCAAAAAGTTTTTGGAAGACTGTTTTTAAATGCTTTTGGTATGGGTCAACGCACACCGAGGAGGCTAAACACAATTGAGCATGATTCAACATCATTGAACAAAATGTTTTTGTCATTGAGCGTTTTTGCTCAATTGGTGTGCGTTGGCATTGAGCAAAATGTTTTGCTCAATTGGTGTTTGTTCAGCCTTATAGAGTAATGTAATAATCAGTGGCAGCTCGTTATTAATATTTTGGATATTACAGTATATATATATAAAATTGTTATTAATTAATAAAAATCATGAAAATTAATATTTTGTTTCCTATTTTCTTATTTTTCTGAAAATTAGTATTTATAAACAATATGTAGTTAATTTAGTTGATGAGTTCCGGTTACCGAGCCGGAGCTCGGTCGTTTTTTTTTTTTTTCATAAAAACCTAAAAAGTACATCAGTAAAGTACTTAAAATTTGAAAGAAATTGTAACTAGAAAACTCACTCCTCAATGGAAACATCAATAAAAACACCAAAATAAGAAATAACAGTCCAGGGAGAGCTTTGAAGAATAACAACATTATTGAGTGAATACTTGGAGGTAGAACATCCTAATGCCTCTGGCACCTTTCATCATGAGATATAAGAAAGTTGCTAAAAGGAAAACTCCCACTCAGCCTGGAGACAATTAAAATTATTTTGAATAAGAGTGTTAATAATTAGTATTTTAATAATAGAATTTAAATAATAGGTATTTTTTCTACTAGTGTGGTCTTGTTGACATTATTAAATTAAATACGGTATACCATAATTATTGATATAAAAAAAATTAAATTTACAAAATTGCACATTAATTAAAGGTTAAATAATCGTAGAGAATGCCTTTAGAAATTTGGAAAAAACTAAAGAGGTACACCAGTAAGAAGTACTAGTACGAATTTTCTCTAGACATGAGATTTAGCACAATTTCATTTTGGGCCCACAAATAGTATATTTAAAATTTGAAAAAGATCGTTAGAGCCGTTTTTTTTTCATAAACAAACAAACGTACTAAATTGCTCGTTTAATTTGGTTTATGATTATTCAATTAATTAATAATAAAAAATATCTGTCCAATTTTAAAAAGGAAAATTATAATAAATTAAATAAATAACCAGATCATCACTAAAATTTACAACGTTCATTGTTGTTTATTTTTTTTAAAGAAATACCTAACTGGGGCGGTACAATTGGGCCTATTAACCCCCCCAGCTGGTTGGCTTCCGAAAAGATCTCAGATCGTAGGGAACGATATTTAATTGGATATTGAAAAACAAGAATGGAGTAGGAAATCAATTAGATTCAAATAATCGGGAACAATAAATAACCTCAAAATGATCCGAATGTTTTCGTGGTAAATTATGTCAATTTGTATAATATGTTTAAAAAATATATATATATATATATAT
>JAKCPI010015017.1:0-11927 GCA_023213315.1 Euborellia annulipes | reverse complement strand
ATCTACAACTATTTAAAATTTAAGTTTTGACTGAGTTATCCTCTGCATGATAATGTGCTATGCCAAATGGAGTCTTAATTTTTTTAACATAACGCAAAAATAAGACGAAAATAAATAAAAATCTGCAGACACCAAAATTGGATGTAAAAGGGATGTAGAATATATTAAAGACGTATTCCTGGGTCGCACGGGACCAAAACGGTATGTAAGATTCGTCCTAGCAGTTCAAAATTAATTAAACATATTACAAATAAAACAGATAATACGCAAAAGTATTTATTTTTGGCCGATGTTCTTATAATAAAATTGATTACAATATTTTTGCGTTCTCTGGTAATGTTTGTTGCTCCATATATAAGTAATTTTTAATCAAGAACCCCCCCCTGGTCAATGTTGTTTCGATTTATTTATTTATTTTTATTTTTATATGTGCCCCTCTACTGATGTTTAAATTTGGCCATCTCAGCACCAGAGTAAGGTTTTATACACAATTTTGCAGTTTTATACAAAAATTGCGGATAAAAACTTGTATAAAACGTATAAAATGTTTAAACTTGTAAAATGCTAAAACTTGGATGCGCATGCGCAAACCCGACGAGAAAGGAAGTTCAAATAAAATTTCATTTTTCAATTATTAACATTTTGATTATATTATTCACTTAAATAAAAAGCAAACAACATCGTCAAGGCCTTTAGAACATTATAAAATATGAAAAGCTTTCAAGCTATTTTTTCAGGGTGAGAGAATTGGTTTTTTAGCAGTTTTATACCTTCTTTTATACATCGGCCTAGTTTTATCCGCGATAGTTTTATACATGTATAAAACCGTGAATTATACTCGGCGGGATAAAACTTGCCAACTCTGGTTGCCAGCAAATTCTGTTTTTGAAGTAGCTGATTTAACGCATAGATAATTGAACGTGTATTATTATTTAAAATGAAAATATACAATATTTAATCAAGGGAGTTGGAACATTTTACTAACAAAATCGTAAGTATTGAATTTGAATTTTTTCATTGAAATTTTTTTTTTCTCAATTTCAAATCAATTAGTTTGTCTTTTTTCAGGTGAGGTATAGTTAATACTCCAATCAAACCACAAATGAAAAAATGTAACCCTTATTTCTTCCTCAAAGAAGATGAAAATCGACATATTTTTTTGTATTAAATAATTAAAATGATTTGTATTTGTGTTAAATTTACTTGGAAATGTATAAAAATTTATTTTTTGATACAAATTTATTATTTTAATACTTTAATTTGTTTTATTATTTAGTAAAATTGTATATTTTAATATAATATAATTCTTCTTTTTTAATAAATAAAAATAAAATAAAAAAAAAAACTATTATTTCACCTAGACCACTCACTTTCCCTCAAAACTATAAACTCGTAAGGACTTTTAATTTTTGTTTATTAAAGCTTTTGTGGTTTGAAATAGGTTATTATTAGGAGAATTCTCTTTTAATTATAGACCACATAGCTTGCCATACAAATATTTATTAAAAATAAATATATTTGTAAAGTATTTATATATTTTTAATAAATATTTAATGCAAATATGTAGTCTATAATTAAAAGTTCTCCTACTTTCATTTTTTCACAAAAAAGTATATTATTTCTCATAAAACCCGTAATTTAAAATTTTCATATACCAAAAAATGAATTTATTCATATACCCGAAAATGAATTTTTTCATATACCCGAAATATGATAACTCATTTTAGGATATGAACTTTTCTTCACATACCCCAAATTGAATATTCATAAACAGTTTGTGCAACAGACTTCCTATACATGTAAAGAGAACATGGCTCGTCGAAAATTTTAACAGTGTAATTTTTAACATAGACTTTTTTTCCCATTAACACTCACATTCACACACATACACACAGTCTTTTTTTCGGCAACTTAGCCATTGTTTAAGACTTTAAACGATAGCCGTTATTATGAATATATATATATTGTGCTTCCAGGCATTTTCATTATTTAAGTCATTTGGTATCCAAATGGCTTTAAATAAAATCATCGGACTGTCTGAAATCCGATACATGGCAGGCGCAAGCTACCAACTTACGCCACAAGCCTGAAGGCAAAAAATATTTTAAAGTATATGCCAATTTATAAATACCTAATAAAATTATTTATTTATTTAAATAATGCATTTAAAAATTAATACAATTTATATTTTACTTGAAGGATCCTCTGACTGAAAACTAAATATATATAGACACAAAAAATCTGGTGTGAAAGCACAGAACAGAACTTTCAATTAGAAGATTTTTATTCTTTCAATCTATCCATACCTTGTTTAATAGTCAGTTCCGGGTTGACTGAGCTGGAGCTCGGTACCAAAAGTACGAGAAAGTTGTGTGCTGTCGCACCAGATTTTTTTTTAATACAATATATAGAGAATATTTGGCTAGGAGGCCTATCTATAGAAACACCCCTAGTGGTTATTCGTATAAAAATAGCCCCCTGGGAATTTGATTAGAATCCCTTTTCTCTCTCTCTCTCTCTTGCCTTGAAAAGGAAATATCAATCTCAGAATAAATACCTCCCCGAAGGGCGCGCGTAGGTGGCTCGGTCACCTGTCAGCCTTTGGGCAGGCACCTTTCTTTTTTTTTTTTTTTTTTTTTTAATAATCCCGTCTCGTCTTTGGAAAAAAAAAAAAAATAAAAATAAAATAGAATAAAAACTCACTACCCAATAATTTATTGGAGTTTAAAAATAAAGAAATTCTCGACACCTGGTAGAATATCGAAATATGACATAAATCTGGTGTGACTGAGCACACAGTTCGGGGCTTGTTTCTGACATTATAGTTCAAGAGCGGGCGACAAAACTAGGCAAGAGTTTTCTGAAGGCTAATATTTTTAGAATAGGTTGCATTTACCAGGGCCGAATCTAGGGGGGGAGGGGGGCAGAGGGTGCACGTGCCCCGGGCGGCAGATATTAGGGGGGGGGCGGCAATCCAAGAAAGATAAAAAATTTTTGGTTACTCAGGTGGGAAAAATTAAGCGTCAAAAAAAAAAAAAAAATATTTTTTCCGGAATGGGGAAAATTTTTGTTCCGCGCAAGAGCAAATGTTCCGCGGGCGGCAAATTTTTTGTGTCTTTAAAAAAAAGGTAAAATATTTTTTTCAGACAGGAACATTTGGTTCCGCGAAAAAAAAAAAAAAAAAAAAATTTTCGCAGAAAAATTTTTGAGATCAAGGAAAATTTTAAGGAGGGGGCGGCAAATAAAATTTTGCCCCCACCCCCTATAAAATCTCCTAGTTCCGGCCCTGGCATTTACATATTACATTAGAATTCGAAATGAAAATTTAATAAACATCGGTAAATATTAATATTTTGTATGGCAATCATTCAAGGGCGGATCCAGAGGTGTTTCTCGGGGGGGGGGGGTAATCTGGTGTGACTCGTCGCACAGCACACTATTTTTTTTAAATTTCGGTAATTTAAAAGCGCATTCTGTACTTGTTTGCCAGAATATAAATACACATCAAATTTTTAAGTATTAATTTTAAAAATTTTACATTAAAAATAAATTTTTTTGAGGTCGAATCTCGGGGGGGAGTAATTACCCCTTTACCCCCCCCCCCCCCCCCCTTGTATCCGCCCTTGCAATCATTTCTTCTATCTTTCCTATGAAATTCAAGAGTAAAGTGTGCTTCAAAAGATTTCAATGGCAAAATGAGAATATAAGCTACATTTTAAAGAGCATCTAAAAAATAATTGATTTTCTAATCAAAATCAATAGAGCTGTTTTTGATAAAAAAAAAAAAAAAAAACTGAAAAAGTACATCAGTACAGTTACTAGTACTTTTTAGCCATTTTTGAGTCACAAGAGGAAATCTAACTTAAATATACAATTTCAATCTCTTAACTCTTTTAGTTTTGGTATAAGGACCGTGCGTGAAATATAGAGGCAGCACTATCGCCGACGCAAGAGCTCTCTAGTGTTCTTTTGCCAAAGATAGTAGGAGAAAAACATTCATTGAAAACAACATAAAATATTTTTAAAAAATGGAAAAAATAATAAAATACGGATTTCAACCATCTAATAGAGGAGAAGGTCCAAATTTCGGCTAGGGTCCAAATTCTGGCTAGTACTGTAATCAGTGTAAGGAGATGCTGCAATGTAGCCGCGATAGTATGAAACAACTTCTCAGGGAACGCCCATTGCATGGTTGAAGAAGCTGCGCAATTCAGTGACAGTTGTTTGAGTGGTGGTAATTTTTTCGATTTTCGACAATTGAAAACTTTTACAGGTATGCATTTTTTAATTTACTGAATAGTCTAAAACTTTGAATATATTACTCTCCATAAATAGTTGGGTTAAAGATACCCTAAGGTACCATAATCGATATAATTCCAAGCTCTCAACCGACTGTAGAATTTTTTATTAACCTCAAACCGACGCCATAGTGAAGGTCTAAATTCGGGCTACTAGGAAAAAAAACAAACAAAGGACGTAAAGCCGTAAGGTCTTGACTCATTACTGGCACCCCATACAAAGAGGCACTTGCTCATTATATATACAATTATCTGAATATAATAAATACATCTTGAGCAAGGGCGGATACAGGGGGGGTAAAGGGGGTAATTACCCACCCCCGAAATTTGAAAAAAATACTTTTTTTTCTAAAAAAAATGTATTTTTAATGTAAAATTTTAAAAATTAATACTTAAAAATTTGATTTGTATTTATATTCTGGCAAACAAGTAGAGAATGCGCCTTTAAATTACCGAAATTAAGAAAAAATAGTGTTGTGCGACCAGTCACACCAGATTACCCCCCCCCCTCCCCCGAGAAACACCTCTGGATCCGCCCTTGATCTTGAGTTAAATATTTGTATATATTTTATTGTTTTATTCTAGTTTATTTTGGCCTAGCCCAAATTTAGACCACATCTCAAAAATTTGTGATTTTGAATATTTTTTTAAGTGATAAAAATAAAATAAAATTAAAGGTATTTTAAAGCTTTTTAAATAGTTTATCGAAAGAAAACCTTTGAATGTACAATTTTATCATGGTTAGAGTTAATAATATTCATTCTAACAAAAGTTATAACACAAAAAGTAAACAGTAGCCGAAATTTGGACCTTCTCCTCTAATATTATAAGCGGCCAGAATGATGAAAATTTCGGTGGAAATTATATATATCTCGACACAAAAAAATCTGCAGTACGACCAGTCACACCAGATTTTTTAAAATTTTGTTTATTAATTGATTGTTGGCGTAAAAAATTATTTTATATTTTTTCCGCTGGGGTTAGTGGTTAAAGTGCGCTTCTCGGGGTGCTAATTTTGGGAGATTGCGGCCACAATTTTGAAGCTATCGACCTCAAATTTTTTTAAATTAAATCTATTTAAAATATCTACAACTTATAGAAGCCCTTTTTTTGATTTTCGAAAAAATAAATTTTTTTTTTTAGATTAATCGCATTAAATAAAAGATATTTTTAAAAAATTCGCTCTATAACTCATAGATAATTAAATTAGTAATCATTGTGTTAAAAAATAATTAATTTTCTACCCTTAATTAATTAGCTGGAATCTTTCAAATGAAATGGGAAAAACTAACGCCATCTCTTGCCGCCTCGAGTAACTCGGTAGTCAATCGTCTTCTAACGGCTTTTCGAGACGCCTCTTAATTTATTATTTTTTAAAATGATTTTTATTGTCCTTAAGATTTCGTCATGTACTGTATCTTCCCTTGTTTAATTATATCATGCAAAAAATGTGATAATTTGACCAGTTTCACTGCTCTATACTCTTTGACCTAGACATTATTTATTATTGATACTTTTTTTTTAAATAAATAACACTATTTAGGGGAGGACAGGGCAGGGCGTCTGGCATTTGCTAATTGAATGTTTGCCTTAGTGGTCTCAGAGTGGAGGGTCTTGTATTCTGTTAGAGGGGGGGGGGGAGGTGAGTGCAAATTGCGGCGAACGAACGAGCCGAAACCCCCTAGGAGGGGAGAAACACAATCGATAGTTTCTTCCCTCTTTGTATTTGCATTCAAAAAGAGAGAGAGATATGAATGAAATGAACAACGATTTATTGTTCCTCTTATCCCCTAATAGCCTCTAGCAACATCTCAAATATCAAAGAAAAAAAAAAAAAAAGGGAGAAATTATTCGGCTTGTTGAGGATGTCAATGATATATATATATGTGGGGGGAGAAAATCATATCGAGAAATTGAAATATAAAATACTCTTAAAACATTTTATTTCAAATACAATTTTTAATTTTAAGGGTTATTTACACGATTTTGCAGTTATTTACAAATCGTAAATAACTGTAATTTACGTAAATAGCTCAGGTGCGCATGCGCGAACTCCGTGACGAAAGGAAACTCAAATAAAATTCATCAAATTCAAACAAAAACATGATTCATTAATTTGACATTTTATATTTCTTTTTTTTAAGATAATTTTATATTCAAAAATAAGATGAGATGCTTTTGAAATGTTTTAATCCAAATTTTGTTTTTTTCTTTATTAGCCATATAAAATGCTTCTTGAAAGATCTAATGGTTCGTTTTGATAACTTACCTACCCCAACACAATACAAATACATGGTGTTTGTCCTTCAGCATTAAAATAGCTGAAGGACAAACACCATGTATTTCCCTATAGGGAGGCTATTTTAATGTTGGGGTAGGTAAGTTATCAAAACGAACCATTAAGATAAAATTAATTTGTATAGTTTTTCCCACAGAGTATATATATAAACAGAGAGCGTACTCAATGTTAATTTCTGGTTTTTGTCCGCCATTAGGGTGGCCCAATCAGAACGCAGGGAATTTGCGCAAAATTCAAACCAAATTTTAGCCGCTAAATTTAAAATTATGTATTTCGTGTAAATATATATATATATTATTTTACTGTTAATAAGTAATTTTTTTTTTTAATATAGAAAGAATCTGGGTATTTTTTATAACATAAACATCAGATATTTTGGAAAGATAAACTATTTATTTAAAAAAATACAGATAAATATATTTTATACCTTTTGGGGTACAGAATACAAAAAAGAAATTTATAATATGTAAAAATGAACAAAAATACACAATAGATAAATAAATAAAGTTAAATTGTCATTTGTTATATAGATTTGTGACGATTTGAAAAAGAATCAAAATTAGTAACGTAAGTTATTGGTAAATTAGGCGAGTTGTCCAGTTGATAGTTTTGTCGACGAATAACATCTGAATCCTCTGCAAAAGAAAAATCTTCTAAGGAATTTGATGTATCATTTAATGGATGATCTTACTCCGTTTCTATAATAAACTAGCCGCGCCGCCCGCCTTCGGCGGGCTCCGCGTCTAGCCAGGGGGGTTTCGCCCCCCTGGACCCCCCACCAGCTGGCTCGGGCCCGCCTGCGGCGGACCCTCGCCTTTCTTAATTATGAGAAACGGACTGGCGTCTAGACAGGGGGCTACGCCCCCTGGACCCCCGCCAGCTGGCTCGGGCCCGCCTGCGGCGGACCCTCGCCTTTCTTAATTATGAGAAACGGGCTGGCGTCTAGACAGGGGGGCTACGCCCCCCTGGACCCCCGCCAGCTGGCTCGGGCCCGCCTGCGGCGGACCCTCGCCTTTCTTAATTATGAGAAACGGACTGGCGTCTAGACAGGGGGGCTACGCCCCCCTGGACCCCCGCCAGCTGGCTCGGGCCCGCCTGCGGCGGACCCTCGCCTTTCTTAATTATGAGAAACGGACTGGCGTCTAGACGGGGGCTACGCCCCCTGGACCCCCGCCAGCTGGCTCGGGCCCGCCTGCGGCGGACCCTCGCCTTTTCTTATGAGAAACGGGCTGGCGTCTAGACAGGGGGGCTACGCCCCCTGGACCCCCGCCAGCTGGCTCGGGCCCGCCTGCGGCGGACCCTCGCCTTTCTTAATTATGAGAAACGGGCTGGCGTCTAGACGGGGGGCTACGCCCCCCTGGACCCCCGCCAGCTGGCTCGGGCCCGCCTGCGGCGGACCCTCGCCTTTCTTAATTATGAAAAGAAAATCTCTTAATACTAACAACTAAGTATTCCAGTCCAGTGCCTGCTTGAGTATTTGTTTACATTCAAAGAATACACAACTGCAAAGAATACTTAAATATTTCTCTATACATTTCCTATGGGAGAAATCGTAACTTTAGCAATTAATAACTCAAAAAGTTATAGGAATTTCGGAACCCGAGTATTTTTCCGGGACTCTCCATAACGTCCTTTATAAGACTGCAAAATTTCGTTTCAAAATTCCAACGGGAAGTTGGTCAAACAGAGCGTGACAGACGGACGGACAGACGGACAGACGGACGGACAGACGGACGGACAGACGGACGGACAGACGGACGGACAGACGGACACACCGCAATTATTATATATAGATTTTGAAGAATATTTGGTGTTCTCAAACTATTGTCAAAAATATTGACAATTGTTTGATTTTCACTAATATTTATCATAGTTTTATTAGAAAAATTACTTATCTTATTTGATGTTTCCATTTGTTATGATCTTTAGGGTATCAATTTCATTAGTTTGTCATAATTATTGCAATTTTTTGCTAAACATTTTCTTTTTCCTAAAATATAAATGGAAATGTCTATATATAATAATTGCGGTGTGTCCGTCTGTCCGTCTGTCCGTCCGTCTGTCCGTCTGTCCGTCCGTCTGTCACGCTCTGTTTGACCAACTTCCCGTTGGAATTTTGAAACGAAATTTTGCAGTCTTATAAAGGACGTTATGGAGAGTCCCAGAAAAATACTCGGGTCCCGAAATTCCTATTACTTTTTGAGTTATTAATTGATAAAGTTACGATTTCTCCCATAGGAAATGTATAGAGAAAAATTAATGTATTCTTTGCAGTTGTGTATTCTATGAAGGTAAACAAATCCTCAAGCTGGCACTGGATTGGAATACGTAGTAATAATAATTTTCTTTTTATAATTAAGAAAAGGCGAGGGTCCGCCGCAGGCGGGCCCGAGCCAGCGGCTGGGGGTCCAGGGGGGCGTAGCCCCCCTGTCTAGACGCCAGGCGGTTTTTCATATTTAAGAAAGGCGAGGGTCCGCCGCAGGCGGCCCGAGCCAGCTGGTGGGGGGTCCAGGGGGCGTAGCCCCTGCTCTAGACGCCAGGCGGTTTTTCATATTTAAGAAAGGCGAGGGTCCGCCGCAGGCGGGCCCGAGCCAGCTGGTGGGGGGTCCAGGGGGCGTAGCCCCCCTGTCTAGACGCCAGGCGGTTTTTCATATTTAAGAAAGGCGAGGGTCCGCCGCAGGCGGGCCCGAGCCAGCTGGTTGGGGGGTCCAGGGGGCGTAGCCCCCGCTCTAGACGCCAGGCGGTTTCTCATATTTAAGAAAGGCGAGGGTCCGCCGCAGGCGGGCCCGAGCCAGCGGCTGGGGGTCCAGGGGGGCGTAGCCCCCCTGGCTAGACGCGAAGCCCGCCGAAGGCGGGCGGCGCGGCTAGTACTTAATAAACATATAAATATAATTAAAAACATTTTTAAGTATATAATGAAATCCAATACTTATCTTTTAAATGACAATTTTAACGTATTTGACAATATTTGAATATAATATATATAGAAATCACATGATCATTTCATCGGTTGACTACCCTGCTCTCTAGCGGATAAAAGTGTCAAACTCTCAATGGGGTGGCAATAGTGACGTCACACAATTTCAAATTCTCCCATTGGAGTGCACCCCCCCTGGTTTTTCCTTCTTTTTATTTTCTTCTTTGTTATATTTTAGAAACCAAAACAAATATTATTTTTGAATTTTTTTAATCTTTTATGAAATAAAAAAATAAAAATAAAAGCAAACTGAATTTAATTATCTGATATTAATTAATTAAAGAAAATAATAAATGAAATGACAGTTGTAGGTTAAGTTACCATATTTAATTTTTGAATTTCATTTTTTAATTATTTTATTAACATTTTGATTGTATTATTCACAAAATAAAAAGAAAACAAGAGCGCCAATGCTCTAAAACACAAAAAAATATGAAATAAAAGGTTTTTACCTGTTTTTCAGGCAGTTGATTTTTTATTTACCTAGTTATTTACAAGGTAGTAATTTACTCTTCTGTAAATAACTTGCCAACTCTGGGAACAAGCCGGTAAAGTTGCGGGTTTTTCGCAAATATCTCGAAAACTATGCGGAATTCCGCAAAAATTCATCTATACAAAAATAATTGAAATTAAATTACAAACAAAAATGGTCTAGTACATAATCACGCTAAAGTGAACGGTTCGGGAGATCTAGAGGGGTAAAATTTGATGGTTGTCATGGTAACAAGATATAAATATTTCTCTATATCAGTGTCCTCCTTTCACATTAATTAGTTAATTAATAGTTGTGTGTCATAAAAAGTATGCCCAAAGTAATTCAAAAATTTGCCAAGAGATGTCAGAATGGTAGCTAATAATATTTAATGCATTTGGTTGATTTTCATTGATCTTTTAACAATAAATACTTTATAAATGTTATTATATATTATGTATCTTTTATAAAAGCATACAAATATATAAATATAGGCTATTAGGGGATCGTCTGTTAGACTAGCCTGCCATCTATTGCAAGAATGCTGAACTAATTTGACAGTTGATTTTTAAATAAATCATCTAAGCTTATTTTAAAAATTTCTTAATTAATATGTGATTAATAATAACAATAAATTCATTTTTAAATTTAAAAAAAAATTAAAAATTATTGGGACAGATTGTTTTTGCTTGATAACAAAAAAATTAATTACGTTAATTTTTTAATAAGTCATTAAACAAATTATAGCTCGATGTCCCAATAATCTCCTATGAATTTAATTCATTTAAAAAAAAAACGAATTGAAAAATGGCTTAGTCTAGTTTTTTTTTTTTTTTTTTTAAGTACGTTTAGACCCCCTTAAGGTGACTAGTTATTTGATTTTGTTGTTTTTTTTTTGTTTCACCGCCGCACACATAATGTGTCTTAAATGGAATTTAATAAAGATTTTGAGGAGAGAGGGATTAATTTTTTTTTAGAGGATGGTAGCTGGTGATGAGAAGAAGAGGGGGGGGGGGGTAATTGTTATATCCGATTAGCGCGCGATTCTTGCGGAAGGCATTAGCACGGATTATTCAGTATTTAGTAAGGATAGAAGAAATTGGTGTGTGTGTGTTTGCTGTAGCTACCTGTTTGCCTGCCTGACACATCCACTCTACAAAAATAACAACAAACACTGAAATCTTATTCTTTTAATATATTTTTCCTCTTGATAAAATAAAGATCATTTAGTTTTTTTAGCAACTATTTTTAAACAAATATATACGAATTTTGCCGCCTGTTTCCCCTTTTAATAAATACGGCCCTGATTTTAATCGATTATACACGTTTTAAGTCAAACAAACAAATAAAATATCTCCAGAGCGAAAAGAGCTACAAAATTTTATATTTACGTCAGTGGCGTAGCGAGCTTAACTCGCGCCTGGGGCTCAATACCTTTTTAACGCCCCCCCCCCCCGCCATTCGAAAACCATATAATATTATATGTAAAATATACTCCTAAATAAATAAATCAAGTTATAGGCTCAAGAAAGGCTTTAAATGTTGCAATTTTTTGTTTTGCGAACCATTTGGCGCCACTTTGTGAGTAACACTCGGGGCAAGATGACCCCCCTCGCTACGCCACTGATTTACGTAAAGTACACCCCCTGGGATATGACACAAAGCTTTTGAACAAAATTGACCAAAGAATACTAATAAGAGGGTAAAAATGGGTCGTTTTGATAACTTACCTACCCCAACATTAAAATAGCCTCCCTATGGGGAAATACATGGTGTGTGTCCTTCAGCATTAAAATAGCTGAAGGACACACTCCATGTATTTCCCCGTTGGGAGTGCCATTTCTATGTTGTGGTAAAGGGTTATCAAAACGACCCATGATA
>JAKCPI010015016.1:0-37376 GCA_023213315.1 Euborellia annulipes | reverse complement strand
CCTGGAGTAGATAGATGAACGACAAATGAAAATGCTGGAGGCCAAATTTTATTCCACTTTACAGTCGACGTTTCGAGGGATTCAACGCCTCCCTTCAGTCCCCCGAATCGTCGACTGTATAATGGAATAAAATGTGGCCTGAAAATACCTCCAGCATTTTCATTTGTCGATCAAATATATTTTTGCAACATTAATATAATAAATAAATAAAAAGGAATAAATTGTTTTTATTATAATGAATTTTACATATTTTGCTTAGAGAATTTTTGAAATTTGGAGAAAAGACTCAAATAGACTTTGAGATCGTTGAGATAGAATAAAGTATTTTCATTTTTGTGTATTCCACAAACAAGACAACTTTGGGATTTAAACTTTATAAGATTTTGATATCTTTCATTACTGTCTTCTCTCTTATTTTGAACAATTAGAAATTGATTGAATTGCAAAATAAAATAAAAAAAAAGTTCATTTCTTCACTCTTGTGGCGGCTTTTCTTTGCATGTTATAAAATGTACAAGATCAATTTGTGTAACAATTCCGATGATAACTTCACGAGTAATAACTTCATCACTAGAGGAATCTGAAATAAATAATTAATTAAATCGTAATATATTTTTTATTTTTTTATTTTAAAACATTCATTCACGCAGGTCATAATATAATTTTACTTTCATTATAATTCCGCCTGTTGATAGACAACTTTAATTAACAAAACGCGCTCTTCTTCCTCTCCCCCTGGACTCGAACCAGAGCTTGCTGTTTCATCCAAATAAAAACATAAATTTCCATATCTTAAACATGATTTGTGACCCCCTGTTCTCAATCAAAACATTCTCTCCACACACTCACTCACTCACCCATTTGTTTGTTAAGTATGCGTGAAGGGGGCTTACAGAGTCGTTGCGAATGCACAACCAGAACGAAATGGTCTTTGTCCAAAAGCCGAGACACACGACCCAAAGGTGTATCCAATCGAACTTTCCGGAATTGACGATAGAGTACTTTTTCCACTGGATCGTTGGGACCATTCAATCCATGAATTAATTTAGCCATCAAATTGCCCATTGTCACCATTCCTTCAATTGAGCTGAAAAATATTGTCTCTTCTAGTTTTCAAAAAAAAAAAAAAAAAAAAAAAAAAAAAAGGAATAAGAGACACAGGATTGTAGTAGAAATTATAAAAATGGTGTTTCATACTATCGGAATGCAGGTTAAGGAAGGTAACATCTTTAACGGAGAAGACGAGAATGGAGAGGTTGTTTTACAGGGGAAAAAACTGCAAAATCTGGGTTTGCTTCTGATGGTAGACTTGATAGGAAGCTGAACCACAGGATTCTGGATGGATGAATTGGGATCTGGTATGCTTTGTGACAGAAAGATAAAGGGCAGGATGAAAGGAAACGGTTGAGTGATCTGGCCGGAAAGATAACGAGATGTGACGGAAATGAGAAAGATGAGATAAGCTTTTGGTAAAACAAAAAGGAATTAGAAGATCATTTTTCATTAGAAATATTTCTAATCGCGATCCTAAATGAATATTCTAAAAAAGTAGTAGTAGCCGAACTACGAATATGCCCTACCACTAAATTTGTTGAGTACAAATCAACAGATTCATGATTCAACTCTCGACAAAGCCTACTTTTTTTTAAATATACAATAATAACATCAACAAAGAAGATGGATATTGACTTAATAAAATGCAGAACATTGTGTTAAATGAGAAAACTGCTGATTAGATATTAAGGTTTGATAAATGTATTACATTAATGGAATAATTTAGTAATAGTATTTTGTACTATCTTTGTTAAAATCAAATTAGATAATAATTATTGTAAGAATCATGCGTTTTATATGAGCACTTGCTGTGAAAATGGTGTCTAACTTCATGGGAATCATTTATATATTGCTAACCTCCTTGTAAATAAAATGCTACCAACTTCACGTAAGAGGTAAGTTCGCTTGAGTCGAAGTAAGAGCACAGTACTTGAAAACAACTTCAGAATAAGTAGTCAAAACGTTGTATTTTGAATAAATAATTAATACAAAATGGGGTCTATAAATAAAAACTTCCATAATAATAGAGAGAGTAGGCCTATACTTACCCGGATTCGTTAACCACTGGGAGCTGATCAAAACCCTCTTTTTTCATTATATCAATGGCTTCCTGGCACGAGACTTTTGGTGATACACTAAGAGGTGCTTCTAAATTTAAACACGAAACTTGAACATCCCACCACCTGAAAATATTTTTTAGTTATAAATAGAAGCTACATTTTTAAGAAAAATATAGATGTTTTTACCAATGTCGTTCAGAAAATGATCCCTCGTCAATGATAAAATCTCTTGAACTCATCCAATGATCGTTGATAAATTTTGTCATATAATTTCGAACGCCGTCAGGAAGAAGGACAACACAACGTTGTTTTTCGGTTAAATTCCCACATACTTTTAAAGCAGCTACCATCACGGCTCCGCTACTACCACCTATTTAATTAAACACAACAAAACATTAAAGAGAAAGAAAAAACGCTTTATTTTCAGCAATTGTTTTTAATTCGTTAGTAAGGCAATATTTCCATATATTTCGGAGACCTATCGGCACTCCTTCCTCAGTGGATTTTACCTCAATTCACCACATTACGGCCCTTATAATTAAAACGCTTGGAAGCGACATGTTATTTAAGCAGCAATTATTAATCATTTATTACATTAAATCATTAAATGATTAATAATTGCTACTTGAATAACATGTCGCTTCCAAGCGTTTTAATTATAAGGGCCGTAATGTGGTGAATTGAGGTGAAATCCACTGAGGAAGGAGTGCCGATAGGTCTCCGAAATATATGGAAATATTGCCTTACTAACGAATTAAAAACAATTGCTGAAAATAAAGCGTTTTTCTTTCTCTTTAATAAACCAAACTTCAGCAACACCACTTGAGGAGAACAACAAAACATTAACGATAAAGTTGTTTAAAAAATTATAGACAAATTTGCAACGCATGGTTGATGGGATCTTAACACATTGTATCACTTGCAGTTGAACATTTAAAGAGTGATGACTCTTCTTTTCTCTGATTGGACTTGAATAAGTTTTCACTGTTTTTTTTTTTGTGAAAATGAATGCTCGCTCTATTTAAAAAATCTACTAACATGTTTTTGACATGAATCCAATACTTTCTCTCTCTGTATATTAACATATATAGAGGTAATAGAAAGTAACAATCACTATTTTAACTCTACAATATTGAACTATATAACACTTTGCATATATAGATGGATAATTATGGGCAGGAGCAGCCAATAAATAGACTCTGTATGCAGACTCAATCAACGGAGACGTTTCGGTTTCTTTTATTTAAGAACCATCTTCGGTCCTTAGATTGAAATAAAATTGCACAGAGTTAGTCAGTGTTATAGGTATTGTTGTTTCGTCATAAGAATGGTACACATGTATATTTCAGGTCACTGTTGAGTATGATATATCAATTGATTGACATTTTTGACCTGAAATATACATGTGTACCATTCTTATGACGAAACAACAATGTATATGCCTATAACACTGACTAACTCTGTGTAATTTTATTTCAATCTAAGGACTGAAGATGGTTCTTAAATAAAAGGTTCCAACCGAAACGTCTCCGGTGATTGAGTCTGCATACAGAGTTTATTTATTGGCTGCTCCTGCCCATAATTATCCATCTATACATCTCACAGCCACTATTTCGAACATATCTACTTTGCATATATAGGGGAGACTGTTGTACCTTGGACCACTTTTTATATTTTATTTTTTTACGCCAAAGTTTTTTGAAATTATAATATTTAAACAGGATACAGCTATACTTGAAACCTTTCAGAACAAGATAAGATATTGATAAATTATATATTTGTATAACTTTAGAGAATATAAATTTAAATCTATTGATATGTAAATTGGTCCATGGTACACGATGGTTGTGTACCTTGGACCAGGTATAATAAACTAAAGGGTTAATAAAGAACTCTTAGTCTTAGGGTAAATAAATGAAGAATGAACTTTAAAGAACAACAATACAAGTATTCTTCTTCATCACTCTTCTCATTATCCGTGGAAACAAGGCTTAACGCTTCATCTGAATCAGAGCAGGAGCTTAATTCCTGTTTGATTAGCTTCATCTTCTTGGCTTGATTTTTCTTCTTATGTTTGTTAATTTTCTTCTTTTCTGTTATCTCAAATAAAGTTCTAAATTCTTTTGAAAATGTTTTTCTTTTAGTCACAGCTCTTTTTTTCTTCTGGTACCATGGTCCAGCGGTCCAAGGTACACGATGACGTTTGTATCCAAGGTACACGATGGTCTCATTTTAAGTAAAAATCGCCACCTACAAGTAAATACCTAACCAATTTTCAGAACAGAGTGGGCGTTTTACTCACCAGAAAATACGTAATCCACGTAGTCAGTTAGTAGAAATGCTAGTTCTAACTCCCCGGAAGCACGGGCACTCAACCGACAAACGAAAATTCTACTTTTACTACTAAAATACGACTTTTGCTACGCAAAACCGAAAACAGAAACTGACAGCTGCATAACTCAATATGTGCACTGGCTTGACCACAGTGGTGATCAGGGATCACCCGGAGTCTGCTAGGTTGCATCAGTTACTAGATACGTGGACTAGTCCAAGGTACACCATGTCCTAGGTACAACGGTCTCCCCTACTTATATAAATATTGAAGAAAAAGAAAAAAATATTTTACCACAGAGAAGTCCTTCTTCTTTAATCAATCGTCGAGCCATTAATAACGATTCTTTATCTCCTGTCTTTACCCACATATCAACAACGGATCGATCTATAAATAAAAGAAATATTAATGTATTTTTGGATTTAGTAAAAAATAAGAAGTTAATAACATTTACAAGTTTCTGGAATTGTGTTTTGTAAGGAAGAGAGCACTTTGTCTGGCTATTCAATGTTTATATATCATCTATGTTGTATATATTTTTGCTTTGATTAAATTGACACACCACTGTCTTGTTTTAATTTCCAATGTCGCCGTCGTATTATGATGATTGAGTGGTATGTTGTAGGGTTTCTCTGCAGTGCGTCCTTAAGGATCTATTATGATGCCCGTAAAAAGTTCAATCTAGGAACGGTTCATGCCCATCCCTCAGTAACTGGATGCGATTATATCACCTAGCTCCAGTAGAGATACTCGACTTAGTTGATACAAGCCGGGTTAGAACTCGAATCTAATTTACTAAGCTTACTCCAGCTTATCCAATAAACCGCATCGCCTCTGTGACAAATTTATGCCTGGATAACTATATTACAATACTGTGTGAAGCCCCGAAATATTTTTTTTTTCTACTACATACAGTTTTAATATAAATTATGAGGAGGCAAGAGACTAAGCAAGCTAAGCTGTGGGTTACGGATCTGAAGCCTCAACACGACTCTGGTAAATAATTCAACGTTGCTGAAGTCTCTTAGGATAGGAAAGTGGAAGAAAATCTCACCCCACAGACACAAAGGACCCAATTTGAGGTGTCCTAAAATCCTTAAAAAAAGAGGATTTCTCCTACTAGGTAACCTAGGAACTTTCCGGGTGGCTGAAAAGAAGCAATACCTCATAAAATCCAAATCCAATCCAATATAAATGATATGTAAAAGAATAAACTAAAAGCAAAAAGAGATTCTGATGATTAACGTCTAGACGATTAAAATGACAAACTAAAGTGTCAGTCTGGGAGTGTAAAAAGCAGCCATCGCTGATCTAATAGGCCAGACCAGCGGTTCCTAACCCGTGGGCTGCGGGCTTATTGGAACTGGGCCGCAGATGTTTAAGGAAAAATAAAAATTATATATTATTGATGCTGGGTAGGCAGCCAGAATTTTCTAATCCTGAAATAAAACACAATTTTATTTCAATCTGCCCGTTGACGTTTCGGGTGCTAATCGCCCCCTTCCTCAGGACTGAGCAGGTCTCATTCTAATCGAGAGATTTGCTGTAACATCATCTTGTATTGGAACAAAGCATACTTGCTATATAGAATTATACATTGTAATCAAAATGTATAAAATATCTCAACAAATGACACCTTATTGTTATAATTGACACCTGATCAGTCCTGAGGAAGGGGGCGATTGGCACCCGAAACGTCAACGAGCAGATTGAAATAAAATTGTTTTATTTCTAATCCTGGCTGCCTAATAGTGTTGTAAAGCCAAAAGAAAAGAGAGAGAGATACAAAATTTGATATATGTCTAGAACAAGACACACCTGTAAAGATTCCCACAGAAAAGCGCAAATTTTGCAATTGGAATCGTTACACGTGTGTCTAGTCCCCTGGGACTGGGGATTACTGTCTGGAAAAATGGCATAAAAGACCATCCCCCCACTCCCGGGAGTGATTTCTCTCTCGCGATCTCACAAGTGACGGACCTACTGTAATCAACTTTTACAATAAACGTATTGCAATAAGACAGAAGCATCAGTTTATAATTCAACATTTATTTGAAAAACTAAACAAAAACAAACAAACATTATCACCAAGCAACACATCAAACACATCACACAACATCTCTCCTTTTTTTAGTATAAGGTCTTATTCCGCTCAATTCTCGATAATTTATCGAGCTTCTCTGTCGAAGTCGCGAGGAAACGGAAGCTGCAGCTTCGGAAGAAGGTGTAGGTAAGGGTTCAAAGGCTTCATCTTCAACAGAGGCAGAGGCAACTTCATCATCGGGAGAGGCATCTTTAGGGTCAGCAGCATCTTCAGGAGTGACCGCTTCGGAAGAAGGTACGGGTTCAAAATCTTCATCTTCTACAGGAGAATCAGTTCCAGGAGCATCCGGGTTCAGTGAAGAAGCTGGAGTAGGTATACACCTACATGGCGGATTCATGGCGTACCACAAGTCGTTCCCACTCGCATTATCCAACACACGTTTCCAAACCTGATTCTTATGTCTCAATAACACTTTTTCCCCCACCTTGATCCGCACAATTGCCTTTCCTACAAAATCCAACACTTCTCCCGAAACTCGTGAACCATCAGCTAACTCCACGACTACCTTTTCTCCCTTTCCAAATTGTCGGTCTCGTGTACCATGAAATCTATCAAAATTTTTCTTCATTTCAATTTGTTGCTCAGTGAATGTATTCGATTCTGTTTGATTTTTAATTTTCAACAAATCTAACGGGGTTTTTGGCTGACGACCAATGAAAATTTCAGCAGGAGATTTATTCTCAGGAAGTGCCACTTGTGGAGTGTAATTATAAGTAAAAACTATTTTGCTTAATAGATCATCTACATTCTCTAATTTCTCTTTCTTTAACCCATTTTTAATAACTTGCACCATTTTTTCAGCTTGACCATTTGATTGGGGATGTCTAGGAGGGGAACGGAGATGAATTATTCCTAGATCTGAGCAAAACTTTGCAAATTCTATCGACGTAAACTGCGGTCCATTATCCGTTACAATAGATTCAGGCGGACCAAAGATCTTGAAAATCTGTTTAAGGTATCGAATTGTGGATACTGAAGATGTCGTGGACATCCACTGAGCGTCCAAAAAATTTGAGAAACTATCCGAAATTACTAAAATTGAACGACCTTTAATTGGACCGGCATAGTCGAGATGTATTCGAGACCACGGTTTTTTAGCACTTGGCCAAGGATTAAGGGGTACTTTCACAGGATTGAGAGCCGTTTGAGCACATTTGTTACACGACTTGACATAATTTTCGATGTCGCTCGACATTCCAGCCCAGAAAAAATATTTTCTTGCCAGCTGTGTCATCCGTTGAATGCCAGGATGTGCGAAGTGTAATTTTTTCATTACAAAAGGTCGTAAGGAAATAGGAATCACTACACGATCTTCAAACAAAATTACATCTTTTACAATCGTCAACGACATCTGCCGTTTAAAATAGGGAGAAAGCAACTGATTCCTTTTATCATCTTCAAGCCAACGGTTCATTAACCGGTTTCGTACAATTGCTAAAACCGGGTCACTTTCAGTTTCCTTTTGAAGTTTAGCTTGTACTTCTAATGGAAGGATGTCTAGAGCTTCTTCTAAAATTTGCCGAATTTCCATCTCATCCGTGCATATAGATGCAACCACTTCATCTAAATCCGAATCTTTTGCATCTTGTTGTGCCTCTTTAATGAGACGAGATAGCGCATCTGCTTGACCAAATTCTTTGGAGTTTATGTACTCGATATCAAAATTGTATCCAAGCAACCTAAGTGCCCACCTCCTAAGGCGAGTGGCTGTCCGAGAGTCAAGTCCTTTCATATTTGTGGACTGGAAAAGTGTCAACAGTGGACGATGGTCAGTTTGCAAAATAAAATGACGACCAAAAACAAATTTATGGAAACGTTCCACTGCCGTTACTAACGCCAAAGCCTCTTTTTCGATCTGAGAATAATTACGCTGGGCTTTATTTAATGCTTTAGACATATGGAAAACAGCCTTCACGTTCCCATCTGGATATCTTTGCAAAAGAACTCCTCCTATCCCTTTTTGAGACGCATCAGCAGCAACAATCAGAGTTTGATTAGGATCGAAATGAGCTAGCAAAAGGGGGCTGGTCAAAATTCGTTTTATTTCTTCGAAAGCTTTCATATGAACCCCACTCCAGATGAAAGGGTTTCCTTTTCGTAACAAACTCTCAAATGGTTCCTTGATTACATGAAGTCTATTAATAAACTTCCCATAGTAATTAATCAAGCCCAACAAGGAACGAACATCATTTTGACACTTAGGGACTTGTAAATTTAAAATAGGCTCAACACGAGCAGGATCTGCCTGAATCCCCTCCGGTGTTATTAAAAACCCTAAATACTTAACACATGGAACATAAAATTTACATTTCTCTACTCGAAGACGAAATCCCCACTCTTGTAAACGTTTAAGAACATTATGCAAACGCCTGTCATGTTCATCACGATCTGGAGCCATGATAAGTATATCATCTAAATATACGACAATTCCTTCTAGCCCCGCCAAGGCCTGCTCCACAGTTCGCTGAAAAATCGCTGGGGCAGGTTTTAAGCCAAAAACTAAACGGTTATACCTGAACAACCCTCGGTGAGTATTGATAGTCGTAACTTTACTACTTTCATCATCTAATACTAATTGATGATATGCATCTGAAAAATCAAGTTGCGAAAAAACTTATTCCCGTTAAATTTTGCCATGATATCCTCCAAATGCGGAATCGGGTAAGTCTCTGCATGAAGTGCATCATTCAACCCAGTAGAATAGTCAGCACAAAGTCGTATCTTCCCATTAGGTTTACGTGCCACCACAATGGGTGAAGCCCATTCAGAAAACTCTACCGGAGAAAGAATATCATTGCTCACGAGCCTTTCCAACTCCTTTTCCAAAGGTTCTTTAATAGAAAATGCTACTGGACGACATCGCCGATGTACAGGTATAACATTTTTTTTAAGTCTAAGCTTAACTAACACTTTACATTTACCCATATTATCACTAAAAAGGTCTGGATAACGATTTGCCAAATCACGAACCTGAATAGAAGAAATCGATAAATTTCCTGACTGCACCTCATTATCATAAATCACAATACCCAGTTCATCAATAGTTTTAGAATTTAGTAGCGAAACATCATGCTTGTCCACAACAATTACCTGCCCGGATGATTTCCTATCACGAAAAGAAAATACTGCGTCGAAAAACCCAAAAATTAAAATATTCTGACCGGTAACAGTATTAGCCGAACGTTTATAAGGTTTCAACTCAGGTTTTCCCACCTTAATCCATGCATCAGTACCAATAGCTGAAATATCAGCTCCATTGTCCAATTGCATTTTCAGAGGATACCCATTTACACCAATAGTAAGATATTTACGAAATTTCTGTAACTCAAAACCATTGATTCCGTTAAGGCTAATCAAACTAATTTTATCTTTGGCGTTTCTCTTTTTAGCCAAACAGGCAGCTGCAATGTGACCCCTACGTTTACAGAAATTACAAATATAATTACTAAAGGGGCACTCCACCCGCCTATGCTCTGTAGACGTACACCCAAAACAACTAAAACCTCTATCAGTTTTGTTTTGTGGATTCTTCCCCTCTTCAATTCGCTTAGTCGAAGAAACTTTAACGTTACTTATTTCGACAGAAAGATCATTCAACCGAGTATTATCAATTCTTTCCTCATGAGCATGACACAGTTTCCTAATTTGAAGGAAAGTAATATCCTCTTTCTCTGAACATTCTTTAAGCACAACCGAACGATATACCTGATGAGACGATTTTCTAGCGATAAAGCAGCTAAAAGAATTTTAAATTTATCTAAATTAAGCTTCTCAAATTGGAATAAATCACCCAAAACATTAACTCTGTCAAAAATCTCGTTTATTTTCGCCCCTTCTGGCGCTTTAAAATTTAATGCGTCATAACGACGTTGGAATAAAGTCTTATTATCCGAAAACTGTTCCCCTAAATGGTCCACTAACCTCTCAAAGCTAAGCGAACCTGGATCAACCGGCGATAAACGACTTGTCAGTCTCTGGTGTTCTAAATCTCCTAAAGCATTCAGGAGTAATTCAACTTTTACCTTATCGTCCCAATCTTTAGCTCCCACAGTGAATGTCAACTTGTGTCGTTGATACCATTCGGTAAAAGTAGAATTATTTGATGGGTCATAGTTGAACTTGCCCAAACGTTCAGCCAGCAAATTGAAATCCCTTGCCTTCGAGTTGGAAACCGTTTCGGCATGAACGATGGAAAGTCTCGCAATTTGCTCCATCAATTGTTGCTGTTGCTGCGCTTGATCTCTAATAAGCTGTTGCAAAATCTCCAGGTCAGACATCATGAATAATTAATACCGACTGCGCCAATTGCAATAAGACAGAAGCATCAGTTTATAATTCAACATTTATTTGAAAAACTAAACAAAAACAAACAAACATTATCACCAAGCAACACATCAAACACATCACACAACACGTATATTACTCACAACACTGGTGCAATCAATTTACAACAATAGCATCAATAATATACACAGTCTCCAGCCAAAGAAAATAAATCTTCAAAATTATATAAACTAATATATATAGGTTCCCATTGGGCCTCAGCGGTTTTTTTACGGAAAAAGTGGGCCGCACATCGAAAAAGGTTGGGAACCGCTGGGCTAGACGTCAACCGAACTAAAAAATATGGGAACAAGAAAAAAAATCTATCCCTTCTGCTGGAATTGCATTAGGTTGAGGAAGGACCACCTAATCCGGCATTAGAAGTGATCTATAAAATGTCTGGATGTCACTATTATTCTTTAGTTCGCTGAGCCATTCAATTATTCGACTTGTCTCTATCAGTCACTTTCTTCATGACCTATGGAAGACCTTTAACAAGTTCAGGAAAAGTGCATTTTTGACTTGAGAGTTTTATGATGGAACAAAAAAGTTGGTAAAAAAGAGCAGGCATCTTTCGTTGTAATCGCAGTTCTTGTGCCTATGCTCGGTCGTCAGTCCCCTTTCTAGACAAAACACTAAAACACAACACACTTTTCTCTAAAAATAAAAATGACAAACGCCAAAATATTTCCAATAATTAGAATAATAAAAGCAATTTCAATATCCTGAAGTGAAAAGATTTTAAATTTTTCTTCTTTCTTTTCGTGAAATAAAATTTTCATTAAGTTTTTCCATTCTTCTAAAGCATCCAACCATTGAGCGATTCCACTCTCATAAAATAACTGAAGTTTATAAATAATATCTTTCTCAAAAGGCAGTGACCAATCGCTTATTATACATAAAGGCCCGTCAATTATTTTCTCTTGGATTATATATAATATTTTATTATATTTCTGCATTTGATTAATTGAATTCATAGCTGAATCACATGACGTTATAAAAGCTAGAGAGGAATTTGTATAAACATGATTAATGGAATAAAAATGATGATTTAAATGGAATTCTCCAGATTTTAACCAAAATTTTCTAATTCTTTGAAAAATTGGATCCGTGTTCATATTAAACAAATGAAAACATAAAAGATCATATTTACAAATAATAGTCAGATTATTCTTTTCTAATTGGTTAATATAATGAATTGGTTGGTAATATTTTGGTGATGTCAAGAGTGAAAATAAACTGGATTGGAAACCGCTTAGAAGCACTATTGTTATTAGTGCAATAGAAATGAAATGAATTCGAAGAGAGAAATTCTGAATTGTTTGAAATCCCCTCGTAGGATATGAGATATAAAGTCCAGACATTAAAATAAAACTTGTCAAGAGTCTAATAAGAAAGGATCTTTCATTTTTTAAGGAATTAATCAATAAATCGATGCAAATAGAGAAGAGGAGAGCAACGCCGATGCCAGCCCACACAGACCATTCCAAACTTCTAAAAACAACTTCCCACGGCTGGAATTTCAATCGTTTTTGGACAACTAAACAAATTGGCACCAGATGGTAAATATAAGTACTTTCCATTGGAATCGTAGGCTCTCTTATAACTAATAAAATATATTCATTTAAATTTACTTGTTGTTGAAATGTCACATTCCAATTATTTGCCATATAATTTTGAAAAGCTTTGCTCACGTCTGGATGTTTGTATCTGTGATATCCAACATCGTTTATATATGACCCATATGCAATTCCTGCACCAAAGAAATTCGGCTTTTGATTAAAAGGAGCTTTCTTGAGGTTTTTGATCATTTTTAGAGGCATCTTATAATGTTTAGTCCATAATTGATAATCATCTTCTGAACACTTTTGTATAAAAATCACATTTCGAAAAAAATATTTAAAAATTGTATTATTTTGAAATAAATTTGATCCATTTATAAAATTTTGGTTATCAAAGTATAAGAGAATATTGTCAAATGGTTCGAAACAATTATAAAATTTGTCTTCTGAAAAATTTAATAAAATAAAATTAAAAGCAACTTTGTGAGGTCTTCGATTAATCCGGGATATTTTTTCATATTCATAAATAAAATTCCATTTATATTTTAAATTTACAATTTTTGATAATTCATTTAAATATGGGAATTTGTGATCATGCAAAATATAAGTTTTTGAATTCAGATTGAAATGTTCTAAAGAGATTTTGAGGAAATTATCAAAATTACATTGCGGTTCAAGGGTAGATAAAAGAGCTTCGGACATTGCCTCCACCAAAGGCGTTAAGAGGACCAGAGAGATGAACAAGTGAGAAAGATTGTGCTGGCTGCAACTTGGGGCATTTATCTTCTGACTAAAGAGCCACATTTTCTGCACTTCTTGTCCTTTTTACGTGGTCTTTGTAATGTAATTTCACCACTAACAGGAGTCGCAATTTTATATCATTCAAACTGGAAAGTTATAGATTTTTTGGGCAATTTATATACCCTATTTAAGTAATTTATCTATTTATTTTATCAAAATAATTCATGTGTCTTTAAGTATATTATTATTATATCGATAAATGTAAAATATATGAATAATAAAAATAATAAATAATCATGATTATTATCCATTAAAGAAATAAAAAATAGTCTTTCTTTTACGTATATATCTTTACTTAAGTAATACGGTAATTGCTCTCTCGTTCGTTTCTACCAAGAATTTTTCTCCCAAGTTTAATAATCAAGTTGACTGTTCCTTTCTGAGCTAAATTTTTGCGTTTTTCACTATCTTTTCCCATTTTTCGTATTATCTAATGACCTCATAAACACGGGAGTTATTCGCCTTCAAAGAGTAAATTAGACAATACTCAGAAATCGACCTTTTTATAACACCTCTTTACAGGTTTCGGACAATTTTGTCGAAATCGCCCTATTATTATAAGTTTTTAGTTTCTCTATTGTTGTATTTTCCCACTCAAAAGATCTGTTTGTCCCGGAAAAAATTTCGTTTTGCTAGGGGAAAAGGCAGAAGGAAAGGTAAAAAAAATGTATATTGTATAGGAAATACAAGTTTCGGTTTAGGCAGAAACTAAGATTGAAGCCGAAATTCGGTTTCGGTTGAAAATCTTGTTTCGGTCTGACCCTATTATAAATGCGTAATAAAAGATGTCAATTTATATATAAAGAATATTACATAGTCTTTCATCATATATGATGCAAAGATGAGATATATCAAACGGCTTTGGCTTTTCAAATTATAAGAATTTTCTTAATCATCATACGTTATATTAATAAAAATTAAGAAAATTCTTATAATTAATAATATTATTGCTGAAATGCCTTGGAAGTTGACGAAATACTTCTCCATACTTATGGGATAAAAAGAGCAAAAAACCGTACTGTCTCCCTAATACTGAATGAAGAGGGCCTGTGTACCAAAAATTGATCATCTGCGTGAAGACGACAAAAAGTTCTCAGAATTTTTCAGTCTTTTTGTTGAACAGCTTGAATTCGTGCTGAGATTAATCAAATAAACATTGTGGACTAACGATTATATTCACTTTTGACTAGACTGTCAACGATTGTCGTTAACGACTAAAAGAGCAGTCGCTCGGAAATACAAAGAAATAGTGCTGAAGTTTAAGTGTTGAACGATAATCGTGAGAGTCGCACCGAGGAAAGCCTGCCTTTATCCCATAAGCCACATAACCTTTTTTCTTTTCCTGTGTAAAAGGATTCCAAAATTTGTCCGAATATCATCCATTCACTGACATAGAGGCCCATTAAAACTTTGATCTGATTGCGTGACTTCACTATCACTCTGTTTATGGAAAATTAAAAAATTAATAAAAATACATTATCGCTTACCCAAAACTGTAGGAATGAAGTCATAGCCAATGCCTTCAACTTCATAAAATGAAGTTTCACAAACATTAAGTACTTCTGGTTCAGCTAATATAGATCCAATAGGATCAACTCCGATGATTCGACAACTCGGATATAATTCTTTAATTTTCCTTCCAATTCCAGTAATTGTACCTCCTGTTCCTGCCGAACAAACAACAACATCCACTTGTCCATTGCATTGAGATAGAATTTCTTCTGCTGTTTGATCGTAATGGACAAGAGGGTTTCCTGCATTGCGATACTGAAAAAATAAATAAGTTAAGATGAAAAAATAGCGAGAAATTAGTAGGCATATAATTTATTATTAAAATAGTCTGGTGAGTAAAAGAAAGCTCGAAAACTACTGGACCGATTTTCATGGAGTTTTTGGAACGAAGTTCTTTTAAGCGGCTTATGGTAGGGTGAATTGACAGAAAACGTCAGGTAACAAAAAGCAGCAGTAACAAAAATGCGTTACAGCGCCCGAGCGCCGGCGGAAGAAGGCGAGACTAGCCGAACCCTTGGCGAGGCCACGCTCGCCCCCCCACCAGCTCTAGAGAATTCTCTATCTCTCTATCTTTTTCTATATTATTTAAAAAAGAAAAGAATTATTTATTTTGAAAACAAATAATTCATTTTTTTTTTTTATTAAATAATATGGCGTGATCCTATATAACGGTAAGTAAATTTTTATTAAAAGTAGGAAGTTTTCAGGGAGAATTCACCCTCCCTTCCCTTTATTATTCTAAAAGAGGTGGCGGTAAGCCAATTTGATCGAGATATATGCCAAAATAAGGAAAATTTTGAAGAAATACAAGGACCACATTAACCATTAAAAATATATATTTTTACTTACTTTTTTGGGTTTTTTCTTTCTCCATTGTAATTTAGATGACAAAAACCTTGCGTCTGACCTATTCTGATTGAGATAAGTAAAGAAATTTATTAAATAGAGTTGAAAATATAAAAAATAATTTTATCGAAAATTGTTTATTTTTTTTTTTTTTTAATAAACAATGATAAAGGAGCTAACTTCAGATGATAATTGAAAAAAAAAAACAAAGAATAATTTTTTCGGTTAATCTTCAGAATAAAGTGGCAAGCCTTCGCACTGGCTGACTAGTTTACACTTTTGACCACTTTTGACATTAGCTCAACATTCATGAATCTTTCGTTTTTTTTTCATTTAGGCATGCTATTTGTTTTGTCACTAAGGCCGAGAATTCCCTAGTTTTTTTAAATTTTCTTTAATCGAAGGAAACCGAACTGCAACCGAAGGACCGAAACAATTAGGTCGTGTCCCCTGAAGTTGTTTTGTCACTAGTGTCGACTTCGGTTCGGTTTCGGATCGGTTCGGCTCGTCTCCAGTTCGGTTCAAAACCATCCAGTTAGAAGCTATTCGGTAGCCCTTAAAAATAAATTTTCGGACCCTTCGGGCCCGAAAATTTTTTTTAAAAGCTACCGAATCGCTTCTAACTGGATGGTTTTGAACCGAACTGAGCCGAGCCGAACCAAACCGAACCGAACCGAAGCCGAGAATTCCCTAGTTGTTTTGAATTTTTTTCTAAAAATAAAATAACCGAACTTAAAACCGAAGGTCTCGAGCGCCTCCGGCGGCTCTCGGACAAGGGATCCCTGCAAGTTCTTTAAAATATTCTGGATGGATATTTTTTATTTAAATTTAAATATAAGAACCAAAAGACACGGGTCTCCATCGGTGGCCCGCGGACCCAAAGATGTTCTTAATAAGTGTAGCAAACTCGAGCCTTTTTACTAAAAAAAAAAGTCAGTGAATACTTTAACTTTTAATACAACATGAAGTTAGCTCCTTTATCGTTCAATATTAAAAAAATAAACAATTTTCGATAAAATTATTTTTTATATTTTCAACTCTATTTAATAAATTTCTTTACTTATCTCAATCAGAATAGGTCAGACGCAAGGTTTTTGTCATCTAAATTACAATGGAGAAAGAAAAAACCCAAAAAAGTAAGTAAAAATATATATTTGTAATGGTTAATGTGGTCCTTGTATTTCTTCAAAATTTTCCTTATTTTGGCATATATCTCGATCAAATTGGCTTACCGCCACCTCTTTTAGAATAATAAAGGGAAGGGAGGGTGAATTCTCCCTGAAAACTTCCTAATTTTAATAAAAATTTACTTACCGTCATATAGGATTTAGCCAATAATATTCATATTTAATTATATTCGGAGTTGAAGAAAAAGCGTGAGAAAGTTCGTTCCTGGCGGGGTCCCACGATCCCCCAATCTAAAATCGAAACGTCCCTTTTGTTTTTATTAAATAAAGTAGGCCGAAAAAATAAAAAGTTATTAGGAGAGGACGGGGAGCCTTCCCGGGACGCAGCAGCCAAGTAAAAATAAAAAAACGCTATATTCTGTCGCCGACGTTTCGAGCGCTAGTCGCACTCATCTTCAGGGCCTATACTAACAAACTTTATTTAGTTAATTGATCATTTTACAAAATTACATCAATACAAAACACATTATTATATAAAATTTCTCAATAACTACTTACAAGCAGAATTGTCAAAAATAAACTGTACCGCACCACCTGTACTTATTTTTGACAATTCTGCTTGTAAGTAAAGTCATTGAGAAATTTCATATGATAATGTGTTTTGTATTGATGTATTTTGTAAAATGATCAATTAACTAAATAAAGTTTGTTACTATAGGCCCTGAAGATAAGTGCGACTAGCGCTCGAAACGTCGCCGATAGAATATAGCTTTTTTTTATTTTTACTTGGCTGCTGCGTCCCAGGAAGGCTCCCGTCTCTCCTTATTGAATATCTACAGCCATCAAACTCAACAATTTAAAAAGTTATTAATTTCATCGACTGCTTGCTTTGCCAATATAATAATTTAACGCAAATACCTGATCTAAAATGATGCTGTTGGGGATTTCCTTGTTAAGTCTTTGGGCGACACTGATATGGCCTTCAGGAGAATCGAAAGATGCCAGTGTGGGCGTTCGAACAATCTCAGCGCCTAATGCTCGCAAAGTATCCACTTTTTCGTTTGACATTTTCTCAGGCATCACAATTACACACCGATATCCTTTAACTGCCGCCGCCATTGCCAAGCCAATTCCTAAAATGACAAAGCGAATTAACTTCCCTGTTAATTTCATATTCAGAAATAAATGTATCTCTAAAGAAAATGTTGTGAGCTAAATTAAAACAAAAAATTTGGTGTGACTGTTCGTACAGCACACAACTTTCTCTTACCTTCGGTAATTCTGAGCTTGTCATACCAGATTTTTTGTGTCTACATAGATTTTAGTTTCCGCAGATATATTAAGGTGCGTACACATCTGCGCTCTGCTCCGCTCGCGAGCACCATGTTCGTTAGATTAGTACGGGTTTAAGCAGCTCGCGAGCATCTCAAAACAACGAACATGGTGCTCGCGAGCGGAGCAGAGCGCAGATGTGTATGCACCTTTAGAATTCAAGATGTAAAAATCTGGTGTGACTGGCGCACAGCACACAACTTTCTCTTACCTTCGGTAATCGAAAGTTGTGTTCTGTGCTTGTCACACCAGATTTTTCGTGTCGAAATATATTTAGTTCCCGACAGTACGGAACATATGAATTCAGATGTAAAATTTATAAGTATGGGAAAATATTTATATTTTGTTACCATGGCAACCATTTCTCCTATCCTTCCCTATGAAATACAAGAGTAAAGTGGACTTCAGAAGATTTCAATCACAAAGTAAGAATATACATTTTAAAGAGCATCTAAAAAATAATTGATTTTTGAATTTAAAAAAAAATCGTTGGAGCAAATTTTGAAAAAATCGAAAAAAAACTGAAAAAGTACATCAGTAAAGTACTAGTACTCTTTGGCCGATTTTGATTAAAAGCTTATTTTTCCGGTCCCGGGGGGTGTTTAACTTAAATATAAAATTTCAACCTCCTAGCTCAATTCCTTCATGCTTAAAATTGAACACACACACACACACAGACACACACCCACCCACAGACAGACCATGTCGCGAAAAACCACTTTTTTGGATTCAGGGGACCTCAAAACGTGAAGATCCATCAAAATCTCGACATCGAATTTTTGACATGAATCCAATACTTTCTCTCTATATATATATTACATATATACATAGGTAAGAGAAAGTAAAATTTATAAGTATGAATATAAATATTTATATTTTGTTACCATGGCAACCATTTCTCGTATCTTCTCTATGAAGTACAAGAGTAAAGTGGTCTTCAGAAGATTTCAATGGCAAAATGAGAATATACATTTAAAAGAACATCTAAAAAAGAATTGATTTTTGAATTTTAATCAAAATCGTTGGAGCGAATTTTGAGAAATCGAAAAAAAAAACTGAAAAACTACATCAGTAAAGTATGTATACTAGTACTCTTTGGCCGATTTTGTTTAAAAGCTTATTTTCATGGTCCAGGAGGGTACAATACTTAAATATGAAATTTCAATTCCGTAGTTCAATTCCTTCATACTTTAAATTGAACCCAGACAGACACACACACCCACAGACAGACCATGTCGCGAAAACCACTTTTTTGGATTCAGGGGATCTCAAAACGTGTATTTCCATCAAAATCTCGACATCGAATTTTTGACATGAATCCAATACTTTCTCTCTATATATATTAACTAGGGTCCGACCGAAACAAGATTTTCAACCGAAACCGAATATTCGGCCTCAATCTTAGTTTCGGCCGAAACCGAAACTTTTATTTCCTATAAAAAATTATTATTATTTTACCTTTTTTTTTTTTTTTTTTTGAAATTTTTTTCATCACCTTTTCAGGTTTTTGCAAATCATTTTACCTTTTTTTTTTTGCATGCGAGTCTCATCCCATCTTTTCAGACTCAGGTTTCGGCTACTTTTTGGCCGAAACCGAATATTCGGTCGGATCCTAATATTAACATATATATAGAGGTAAGAGAAAGTAATAAACGGGTGTAGGGGTTGTATACAGTTTAATGAATAATAGCCATTTACAAACAAAAAAAAAAAAAACTCTTATCAATATAATTATTAAATAACAAAAATAATCAATTTGAACGTTATATGAACTTGCATCATCGATTAGAATTGCATAAGTGTATCGATTTGTATTTTTTTTTTTACTTTTGATTTGACTAGTCAAAAGTTTATCTATTTTTAAAAATAAATTAGAAACAATTAAAAAAAACCTGGTGTGACTGGCGCACAGCACACAACTTTCTCTTACCTTCGGTAATCGAAAGTTGTGTTCTGTGCTTGTCACACCAGATTTTTCGTGTCGACATGTATTTAGTTTCCGACAGTAGGGTACAATTGAATTCAAGATGTAAAATTTATAAGTATGGGAAAATATTTATATTTTGTTACCATGGCAACCATTTCTCCTATCTTTTCTATGGAGTACAAGAGTAAAGTGGTCTTCAGAAGATTTCAATCACAAAATGAGAATATACATTTTAAAGAGCACCTAAAAAATAAATGATTTTTGAATTTTAATCAAAATCGTTAGAGCGAATTTTGAGAAAACCGAAAAAAACTGAAAAAGTACATCAGTAAAGTACTAGTACTCTTTGGTCGATTTTGATTAAAAGCTTATTTTCACGCCCTAAGAGAGTGCCTAACTTAAATATAAAATTTCAACCTCATAGCTCAATTCCTTCATGTTTAAAATTGAACACACACAAACACACAGACACACACACACAGACAGACCATGTCGCGAAAACCACTTTTTGGATTCAGGGACCTCAAAACGTGAAGATCCATCAAAATCTCGACATCGAATTTTTGACATGAATCCAATACTTTCTATATATATATTACATATATACATAGGTAAGAGAAAGTAATAAAGAGAAATTATTGTAATCATAAAAAAATTCTCTACGTCTCCGAGTCCAAAAAAACTATTTTTGGAACGGTGAGAGAAAAACAATCATAGTTTAGAGAGACCAAGTGCATTTAAGCCATGCAACCTATCCACAGATGCATGTATATTTGCTCATACAGACAATAAATTTCGAAGGTGGGGTCTGTACCTGTATTTCCAGAAGTGGGTTCAATAATGCAATGTCCAGGTTGTAAAAGTCCTTTTTCTCTGCTTCTTGAATCATTCTGTATGCAATACGATCTTTAACACTTCCACCAGGATTCATGAATTCACATTTAGCAACTGAAATAATAGAAAATAAATAAAATTAATAAAAGCAACTTGTGGTTTTTTTTCTTGGACGGAATTTGACAGGTAGTATGTCGTTATTTTAATTATTAAAAAACACTAAATTTTTCAATAATATTTATTTTTGGTTAAGAGGTGCGCTTATCATGTTTCGGCCACCATGAGAGCCATCATCAGAACTGAAACAATACACACATAGAGTAAGGTGGGGCAAAAGTCCGCAGTTTTTCTTTGGGAATTTTTTTTGACCTTCCTATGAAAGATACAATAAAAATAGGAACATCCCCTGAAAGCCTGGTTAATTGGCTATCTTACATAATTTTTTTGGTTTCCAATTCGGTAGCATAAGAGTAGGAGAGGTATTTAAACAAAAATTTTTCATTTGCGGACTTTTGCCCCACCGAGGGGGTAAAAGTCCGCACTAGCGAAGCAAAAGTCCTTAGGTGCAAACAATTGTCCCTGCAGCGAACAAACTCTCGAACCAGGGTATAAAAAAGACTTAATAAGAAATACATTAGGTATAGGTATGTTTTATGTATTTATTTTATTTATTAGAAAAACACAATAGGCCTTATAACAATTAGTCCCCAGTAAGATTGAAGTTCATAATCTGCATAAACATTTCGGGTCGTTCACGTTTCCCTAGGCTCATTAATTCGATAAAATACTTGGTAGGGGTATTAGAACCCAGAAACTACTAGGTAGGGGTATTAGAAACTCGAATATCATTGGGTGACATTTGTTCCATTGGAGATCCATTGGGCCTTTTGCCCCGTCGAGGCCGCGGACTTTTGCCCCATTTAGCTATTTTCATCGAAGTGTTATAAAAAATTTTTATTGTTAACTGTAGAGAAGAAAAAGGTTTAAAAATATTTATTTAGGGATATCAGCTTGCAATCAAAGACATTAGATAGTTAGAAAAGTGCATGCTGGTACATGTTGCAACCATGAGAATTTCCATAAATATTAGATGGAAGGTGACAAAAACATAAATTTGCTCCTTGTTAACAATCGGCTTCAAACACGTTATTGAATTTCGAATCATCATCTGTTCTTGTTGTTACCAACCTAACAAAGTTGTTTAGAACAACGCCAAGTCTAACGGGGATTTTAAAATGAGGATTCGGACTTTTGCCCCGCGCGGACTTTTGCCCCACCTTACTCTATATAATACAAAATATACATACATACATATATAAACCAAAAATAAATATTATTGAAAAATTTAGTGTTTTTTAATAATTAAAATAACGACATACTACCTGTCAAATTCCGTCCAAGAAAAAAAACCACAAGTTGCTTTTATTTATTTAAATTAATTTGGACTGCATCCACCATTTTATCATTTTATCAAACCATTTTATCAAATAAATAAAATTGTTGGCTTGGCTGTTGGAGATGGGTTGGGAGTTGACGTGATTTTTATATTGGCACTGATGATGATGATAGTATGCATCCAGTGCCGGATTACCCAATAGGCAGAGTAGGCGATCGCCTATGGGCCCCCACCCTTTTTAGGGGCCCTGCAACTTTAGATTTGTTTAAAAACTCTTTCGGCATCTGAGGCTATTTAGACCTCGACCCTATTTATTTAAATTGATTGATAGCCAATTCAATTAAAATGAATTTTGTCGCGGATGAGAACTCAGTAAATGTGGCAAGCATCGCAGGGAAGTATAAATAATTATTTTTCGGTAAAGGGTGGGGGAGTGAGCCCGGATTCATTTTTAAAGATTTACCTCCCCCCCCCGCCCTTAAATTCTAATTTATATAAGTTATGCCCAATTGCACCGCCCAATTTAAGTATGACTTAAAATTAAGTATCAACAACATGGCAACGTTGTAAATTTTAGTAATATTCTGCTGATTTATTTTTTATTTAATAATATAAGACTTAAATGGTATTGTTATTTATTAATAGATATATATTTGGGGGTCCTGGCATCTTAATTCTCGCCATTTGGGTCTTGAAACATGATTTTATTTTCAATCAGAGAACGTGTTATCTTAGCAACGAGCGTGGTTAGCAACGGATGACAATGAAAGTGTGTTAAATTTTATACTTAACCCCCAAATATTTAAGCCCTCGATTTCGGGGGCTTAGCAATGACTTAAGCTAAAAAACAATATTGATAATATAATATTAATTAACTAATAATAATACATTTTTTGGATTCGATTTAGATTTTTCTTATAAAAAACATGAACAATATGAACTATATTTTCGAGGATGATCTATATTATTTGTATATACGAGTATATTAGCTGTGGGTCTGTCCGCCCTGGCACCTATTTTCCTTCTCTCTGAAAGTGTGTTTTTATTGTAGTGTAGAACTTTGCCTTTTTCCTTTTGCCTCCTACCCCCCGAGTGAGGCTTCGCCACCCCCCTAGGAGGAGGGACCCACAGATTGAAAAACACTGTTATAGAGTGGCAGCTCGTTATTAATATTTATATATAGTATATATAATATTGTTTGTGTCTTTACTCTTTCTGTGTTAGTATTTTGCTTATACAGAGCGCGATACTCCATGTCATCGTATTATATTTACTTAGGGTATATACGTTTTTCACTCAAAAAAAATATATATAAAATTGTTATTAATTAATCAAAAATCATGAAAATTAATATTTTGTTTCCCATTTTCTCATTTTTCTGAAATTAATATTTATAAACAATATGTATTTAATTTAGTTTATGATTATTAAAAAGAAAAAATTATTAAATTAAAAATAAATCAACAGAATATCACTAAAATTTACAACGTTGCCAGGTTGTTGATACTTATTTTTAAGTCATACTTAAATTGGGCGGTGCAATTGGGCATTAATGTTTTAGAATGGAAAAGAGCAAGTAGAGGTGCAGCAAATAATTAGAGCCTTTGGATGCCAAATGCCGAAAAGGAGACGACGTTTCGGACAATATTTATTCGTCCATCCTCAGTCCTCGTTGGCTTATAAACTAATTAGCCACAAAGTTGTCATTGTTGTCGTGGCACGAATTTGTGCACATGTATACATGTGCACACAAATTCGTGCCACGAAATATATATATTTTTTTTATAAAAACAGACGCGTGTCAATGTTCTGTAAGAGTCTATAAGATATTTTAAATTTTTTTTTAATAAGATTTATTTGCTGCACCTGTACTTGCTCTTTTCCATTCTATACAGGGGCGGATTAATGCAATTTTGTCGGCTGAATCAATATGTAGTAGAAAATAAAAGGCCGAGCAGCTTTTTGTTTATTTCTTTATTTAAGAAACCACAGCGAAGTTTCGGTCGACTATGCGACCATCTTCATGGCTACAATGGAGTCCCTTCCTACACCCTTGCCGAAAAATCAGCGTAGTTTGAGGAGTTTCGGTCTAAAAGTGTTTTTTTTTAAATGACCCCAGAGCAAAAAAAAAACCCTTTTATAAAAATTAAAACTATCGTAGCCAGCGAATGGTACTTCATATTGTAATAATCTAGTGTCAATTTGTGCGCAAAGAAATAGACTAAATGAACCAATAACAAATGTGATTTTTGTCTACCAAAAAACTTTTTTGTTTTAAGAAAATTTGTCTTAATTTCATTTTTTTCGCTTCTAAAAATGTTTAGAAAATATAAATATGTTTAATATTTTTTGTTTTATCTTATTATATTAGCTAGTTTGCTATATAAGAGATACACCGAAAAGTTAAATGTCTCATTAGGCAAATATTATTCAAGAAAACTGACAAAAATTCGAGCTCATCTGATTACGTTGCTTGTTTAAAGGACAAAAAAAAAAAATTCCTTATTGAATCAAACAATACCTGCTTAATTAGACATTTTATTTATTTATTTTTTTCTTTCTTTATGATGAGTTCATCTATTTCTATATATAATACTAAAGATAATAAAAATTCAACGACCTCTTTGATTACACATATCTAATGGTTTTGTAAGAGCAAAAATATAACGTTTTTAATTTTTTATTTTTTTTTGATTAACTCACACATTTGACATCGAAGGCCGAATGCTTTTGGAATGTTATTCAATTGCACCATTGGCGTATTTCCAATTGCCTCTAAAATATGAGGCAACACTCGTGGAGATCGATCTTGACTGAAAAACAAACAAAAAATAAGATAAAAATTTACATTTTATCCATATCTGATTCGGGCAATTTTCTTTGGCTAGAGTGGAGGTCGCCAAAGTCCCCCGGGGCTCGATTTGACAAAAGCGGGGGTCGATTCGAAGAAAAAAAGTTCTTAATACGGAACTATACTTTCTCTTACCTATATGAATATGTTAATATACATATATATATAGAGAGAAAGTATTGGATTCATGTCAAAAATTTCGATGTCGAGATTTTGATGGATCTTCACGTTTTGAGGTCCCCTGAATCCAAAAAAGTGGTTTTCGCGACATGGTCTGTCTTTGTGTGTGTGTGTGTGTCTGAGAACAAAATATCTCAAGAACGAAAAGAGCTAGGAGGTAGAAATTTTATATTTAAGTCAGGCACCCCCTAGGACGTGACACGAAGCTTTTGAACAAAATCGGCCAAATAATACTAGTACTTTACTGATGCTCTTTTTCAGTTTTTTTTGATTTTCTCAAAATTCGCTCCAACCATTTTGATTAAAATTCATAAATCAATTATTTTTTAGATTCGCTTTAAAATGTATATTCTCATTTTGTGATTGAAATCTTCTGAAGATCACTTTACTCTTGAACTCCTTAGAAAAGATAGGAGACGTGGTTACTATGGTAACAAAATATAAATATTTTCCCATTCTTATAAATTGTACATCTTGAAAATAGAATGCACCCTGTTGTCTGAAACTAAATAAATCTGGTGTGACAAGCAAGTACACAACTTTCGATTACCGAAAGTAAGAGAAAGTTGTGTGCTGTGCGCCAGTCACACCAGATTTTTCATAAAACTATTATTACACCATGTACTATTACTTTAATAAATGTTTAAAATCATCAAATAAATGAACAAACACAGTATCTAATAGTTTTATTTTAATTAACAGAAAATTACTTTTATGGGCGTCGATGGAGATTTTGAAAAAATTATCTAAGGGTCGATGATCAAAGAAGTTTGGAGACCCCTAGGTAATCGTAATAAAATTGAAGCTACTAAAATGGATTTTGAAATCCCCAGTATATGTGTGTGTGTTTTGGGGTTGTAGACAAGGGCGTCCGCAGGATTTTTTGCAGAGGGGGCATGTCACTTCCAGATGAGTTAAAAAAACGTACTTTGATATTATCGCCCGCTTGATATAATTGATACCCTATGGTGATATTAGTGTTAGTGAGCGTATATGTAAAGGGGAAGCACCCTGAGCGAAAAGTTATCATTTTAATATTGAGATGATGGCTGAACTATTAGAAGATATGAGTAGGATGGCAGCCAGGAAAGAAATCAGACAAAAAATTCAATCAATTTTTATCTAATTTTATTACGATCGCCGACGTTTCGGACGCAAATCGCGCCCTCCCTCAGGACAATCGATGGTCAATGAAATACAGATGGGCGTATTTTTTAATTAACAATATAAAAAACACAATTCACGGGTGTGAGATGCATTGTTTTGTACTGTATATATTTGCTGTTACTCATTTAATGCGAAAGGGTTCAATGAGTAACAGCAAATATATACAGTACAAAACAATGCATCTCACACCCGTGAATTGTGTTTTTATATTGTTAATTAAAAAAATCGCCCATCTGTATTTCATTGACCATCGATTGTCCTGAGGAAGGGCGCGATTTGCGTCCGAAACGTCGGCGATCGTAATAAAATTAGATAAAAAATTGATTGAATTTTTTGTCTGATTTCTTTCCGCTGCCATCCTACTCATATCGTTATCATTTTAATTTTCCAGGGTGGGGGGGGGGCAAGTGCCTGGTTGCCCCCTGCGGACGCCCATGGTTGTATATATGGCATAGGTCCGACTCACTGGCTTTTTTGAGGCCGCCGTTAAAATGCTTTTTGATCTTACCATTTGATATTTTCATGGGGCGATTCTTTTTTATTAGCGCCAATTTTCCAAGTACAGCGGCTTTCTAAATCCGGGCGTATTAAATCTGGATTGGGCTCTGTTCGAAAATCTCCTCCAATTGGGGCCATTATCAAGAAGAATTTAACCTAAAAAAAAAATAAAAAATAAATATGATTCCATTTTTAATCTGTATAATATATACACTCCCCCGCAAAAAAGTGGCGCACTTTGTTTCTTCTTTAAGAATACCTGTTCTAATCTATTCTAATGATACTGTAATTTATTAAACATTTAATATGAATAAACTTATACATTTCTAAATAACTTTAGCACAAATTCAAAACATTTTAATCAAATTATACAATTTAAATAAAATAAAGAAAATATGTGTATTTTCAATATTTGAGACAAATCAACTTAATCTCGATATGTTTTGTTGGATATTAATTAAAAATTTTGTTTTTATAAGAATTTCCAATAAATAGAACAGAGAAAAACTGAAAAGGAAAGATTATTTTAAAATATTAAAAATTTGGCGTTAATAAAAAAAATTTCAACATTTTTGTCTTTGTTTTGATTAAATTATAATTATTTATTAAAATGATATGGATTTGTGTTAAATTTACTTAGTAGAAATGTATAAGATACTTCATATTAAATGTTTAATAAATTTCAGTATCATTAAGGTAGAGTAAAATAGGTCTTTTTAAGAAGAAACAAAGAGCGCCAATTTTTTTGCGGGGCAGTGTATTAAAAAATGTCTTTTTTTGGCTGAAGGGTATAATTGAAAGAAAGAAATTTAATTATAGTAAAAAAAAACGTCTAACCCTTTAGTGTCTATGTGAGGAGAATCCAGAGAAGTGAAGAGTTTGAATTTTGATTTCAAAACTGAATTTTAGTTGATATGATGCATGACACTTGGCTTGGCAACGAAGACCGAAAGACGATCTCTCTCTTTTGATTATCTTTCTTCATAGAGTTCAAAGGAGCAAGTCGATTTATTTAATCACAAAAACATAAGAGAAAGAAAGTATTAAGTAATATATAAATCAAAAAGGGTTAGCTAATTCTTAAATAACGATACTTGGAAATTAAAAGGTCGAAAAGGACAAAATAGCAAAAATGAGTTATATATATATATTAGGGTCCGACCGAAACAAGATTTTCAGCCGAAACCGAAACCGAAACCGAATATTCGGCCTCAACCTTAGTTTCGGCCGAAACCGTAACCGAAACCGAAACTTGTATTTCCTATAAAAATTTTTTTTTCATTTTACCTTTTTTTTTTTTGAATTTTTTCCCTCCCGTGAAAATCATTTTACCTTTTTTTTAGGGAGACTAAAATTTTTTTCCCTCAATAGGCCAGTCAATATCGACATTTAAATCGCAAAACGTAAAGTATTCCTGCATTTTTGGTATGTTATTTGGACCCCTTGGGGGAGTGCGAAACCACATTTTGCAATTAAAAAAAAGTTGTGCTTCCAGCGTAGTACGAGAAAAACTGCGTAATTTTCGCACTTTTTTCAGTTTTTGCAGTTTAATTCAAAAACTATGGGCTTTTTGACATTAGTTGCTTATAGCATTTTTAAAGTATATTAAATTTGAAACAATTCAAGCAAATTTGCAGCTCCGTATCTCTAATAGTTTTTGAGATATGATAATTGAAAAATGTACAAGATTTTCACAAATGTTACAATTTTCAGTTTTGCTTATGTTTAAAGCCGAATATCGGCTTAACCGCTCAAGTTTAGAGAAAAGTTGTGATAAATTGAGTTTTAGCACATTTAATTACCTTTCATTTAAGCGCAGTACGGGGTCAGTAACCCTTGTAGTTTTCTTGTAATCGTAAAAAAACAAAAATTGCAGTAATAGGTCCAGTCAAATTTCACATTAAATTCGCAAACCCCCAAGTAACGCTGCATTTTTGGTATGTTACTTGGACCCCTTAGAGGAGTGTGAAACCACATTTTGCAATCAAAAAAAAGTTAGTGCTACCTGCATAATACGAGAAAATTTCAAAATTTTCGGACATTTTCAGTTTTTGCAGTTTAATTAAAAAAAAATATGGGCTTTTGACATTAGTTGTTATTATCATTTTTAAAGTGCATTAAATTTCAAACAATTGAAGCCAAACCACACCTTCGTAAGTTTAATAGTTTTTGAGATATGATGCAATTTTCATGTAGGGCTATTTAAAACTTGTATTATTGGAATTTTTTGTTTTTAGTTTATAGGAGAACTATAAGAGCTACTGACCCCCGTTTTGCTCTTAAATGAAAGAGTAATTAAATGTGCTAAAACTCAATTTATCACAACTTTTTCTCTTAGCATGAGCCGTTATGTCGATATTTGGCTTTAAACATAAATAAAATTAAAAATTCTAAAATTTCTGTTGTGTTTTAAGCCCAACATCGACATAACGGCTCATGCTAAGAGAAAAGTTGTGATAAATTGAGTTTTAGCACATTTAATTACCTTTCATTTAAGCGCAAAACGGGGTCATTAGCTCTTATAGTTCTCCTATAAACTTAAAAACAAAAATTCCAATAATACAAGTTTTAAATAGCCCTACATGAAATTGCATCATATCTCAAAAACTATTAAACTTACGAAGGTGTGGTTTGGCTTCAATTGTTTGAAATTTAATGCACTTTAAAAATGATAATAACAACTAATGTCAAAAGCCCATATTTTTTAATTAAACTGCAAAAACTGAAAAATGTCCGAAAATTTTGAAATTTTTCTCGTATTATGCAGGTAGCACAACTTTTTTTTGATTGCAAAATGTGGTTTCACACTCTCCTAAGGGGTCAAAATAACATACCAAAAATGCAGCGTTACTTGGGGGTTTGCGAATTTAATGTGAAATTTGACTGGACTACAGGTGCAAATTATTTGACCTTTTTTTTTTTTTGCATGCGAGTCTCATCCCATTTTTTCAGACTCTGGTTTCGGCCGGCCGAAAGGTTCGGCCACTTTTTGGCCGAAACCGAAACTACGGCCGAAACCATGATTTTTGGCCGAAACTGGCCGAAACCGTAACCGAAACCGAATATTCGGTCGGTTCCTAATATATATACAGAAATGTTAAGCTTTTTGCTTTCTCTTACCTCTATATATATGTTAATATATATAGAGAGAAAGTATTGGATTCATGTCAAAAATTCGATGTCGAGATTTTGAGGGATATACACGTTTTGAGGTCCCCTGAATCCAAAAAAGTGGTTTTTGCGACATGGTCTGTCTGTCTGTCTGTGTGTGAACAAAATATCTCAAGAACGGAAAGAGCTAGGAGGTTGAAATTTTATATTTAAGTTAGGCACCCCCATGGGACGTGACACAAGCTTTTGAAGAAAATCGACCAAAGAGTACTAGTACTTTACTGATGCACTTTTTCAGTTTTTTTCGATTTTCTCTAAATTTGCTCCAACGATTTTTTTTTTTAATTCAAAAAATCAATTATTTTTTAGATTCGCAATAAAATGTATTAATATATTCTCATTTTGTGTTTGAAATCTTCTGAAGACCACTTTACTCTTGTACTCCATAGAAAAGATAGGAGAAATGGTTGCCATGGTAACAAAATATAAATATTTTGTCATACTTATAAATTTTACATCTTGAAAATCGAATGTACCCTACTGTCAGAAACTAAAGACATGTCGACACAAAAAATCTGATGTGACAAGCACAGTACACAACTTTCGATTACCGAAGGTAAGAGAAAGTTGTGTGCCCTTCGGGCCCGAAGAGCTGGAGCCTCGGCTTTCTCTCTCTCACATAGATAAGAATAAACACTTTGGTGTATCCAAAACAAAATAATTTGTTTATATTTTTTTTTTTTTTTTTTTGTTTTATTAATTCAGAACAGAATACTAAATGCAGGCATTTAGGCTTTGAGGACCTGTAAATATTAAAAATATGCTATTCCACAGCTTTCTAGTAAGCTCTTTTGCTCTCTTTCTATCGCTCTCTTCTAGTTTTAAATTATAATTTCTTTTTATAGACTAGTGGATGGCTTGGACAATCCGTTAGACAATGCGTCCAAAGGGAAGAGGTCCAGGACTCGCTTAGCGGCCTTCTCAAAATATTCCTTTATTTCGGTCTAATTTCTATATTAATTCTAATTGGTGCATTTATTTGGAGGAAAAAACATCAAATGAAATCTCCAATACATCACAAGTAAAAAAAAAAAAATAAATTATTTCAATATTTATGTCTCATAAGTAGGTGGTTAATTTCCTATGATAGATGACTTTACTTTCCCCTTTATTATCTTTAAAAAGAAAGCTAATTTGGTCCAAATATCTCTTAAAAATAACAAACATTTTGAAGAAATATCAAGATGAAAGGTTAACTTTAAATAAAAGGTATTTTAACTTACTTTTTCTTGATTTTGTCGGAACCCATTGTATTTACCAATTGAAAAACACTAATAAATGTATTTTAGTTGTGATTAATGGAATGTTTAATAAAATATATAGTAGGAAAATAATTAATAAATTTTGTTTATCTGTCATTAAAGATATTGAAGCTAACTTCATGTTAGTTAAAAAAAAAAGTCAAAGAAAGTACAAATGCAAAGAATGCAAATTAAAAATAAACATAGATTTAATGAAAGATAAATAAATAAACTTTTTATCATACCATATATTTTATTTAATATTCTAAATAGTAATCACAACTAAAATACATTTATTAGTATTTTTTCAGCTGATAAATATAAGGGATCTAGAAAAAACACGGAAAAGTAAGTTAAAATAATTTAATACCTTTTCTTAAAGGTTAAAGTTAACTTTATATTTCTTAAAATGTTCGTTATTTGGTCCAAATTGCCTTTCTTTTTATTTATTTATTTATTTATTTATTTATAAAGAGAAAAGTAAAGTCACCATAGTTTCATAGAAATCTAGCAGCTAGTTAATTATTCTGAAATTTGAAAGAATAAATGTCAAATTACACAGAAAGTGCTTACGTTTTAATTTACTTAATTAATAATAAAAAAGTTTTGTGTCTAGATATTTCGATGCTCAAAGAAATCCTTTGTTCCGAAGATTAAACGATGGATATGGCCCAGGAGGGGATTCCAATATTTCCCAAAATGATCAATTCTCTGAAGAGGACCGAGAAGAGAATGAACCGATGAGTCGTTCTCCTTCAGTTAGCAATTTTATATTTCTTTTTATTCAAATCTCTTCTTCCTCTTCTTAATCTTTTTCTTGTTATTTATTAGTTGCCCAGTTCTTCAATCGATGCTAAATCAATAATATATCGACGAACAAGATCGGGACAAGTATATTATACCTATAAAAAATAATAAAATATAATAAAAATAATAAAAATTGTAATTTCTTTTGACTCCAGATACAAAATACATATTTTAAAAAATTCAAAAGTTTTTATAAAAAGTTTATTTTATTTTAGGGCGCTGACAATTATTCAAATTGATTTTCACAATCACAAGCGATTTCTCTCTATTTAATTTTCAAATGAAGGAATTCATTCTCAAAATTTGGATAAAGAATAATCTCAGAAATTTGTTTTTAAATTCTTTTACCGCTTCTAAATTCCTTTTTTTTCGATTTTCACAAAATTGGCTCTAAGGATTCTGATTAAAATTCATAAATCAATTATTTTTTAGATGATCTTTAAAAAGTATATAAGTAAAATTTTTCGTGAAAATTGTTTGAAGTACACTTTACTGATGTTTCAGATTTTTCAAATTCACTTTCCGCCTTATCTTTCCATTGGGCCAATGTTAATTTCCTATAGGGATTTGTATGTTAATTTCGATTCAAAAGGGGGTCCCCTTTGGAACTTTTTAGGCATTTAAAATTTTTTTTCCAATTCTTATGAAATTTTGGTATTTATTTAAGATTCTATATTGTGTATAAAATGTCCAAATATGAGATTAAAATTTGGAAAAATAATCATAGTTTATTTCAAGCAATCAACATTTAAAATGCAAGTTTGAAACTAAGGTGCTATGGGAAACTAAATATATCTCGATACAAAAAATCTGGTGTGAACAGGACGGTGCACAACTTTCTCTTCTCGAAGATTAAGAGAAAGTTGTATGCTGTGCGCCAGTCACACCAGATTTTTTCTGTCTAGTGGAGCAATAAAAAAATTTAGAAAATATCTACACTTTGTTCTCTCCTCTTTTATCCCCATATACTGTAGGTTGTGGAAAATTTATAAAAGGTTTTTCATTATAATTATTTAGCTTTAACCCCTGTACCAGGGGCGGATTAAAGAGGGGCGATCGCCCCCCCCGAGAAGAAATTCACAATGTTATAAAAACTAGTAATCTAAAGAAATTATGATTTCCGGGCTTTAATTTCAATTGAATTTGTTACCAATCAATTTAAATAAATAGGGAAGGGGTCTAAATGGCCATAGATGACCACAAAGTCCTTAAATAAAAAAAGTAATAAAAACCGCCCCCCCCCCGACAAAATTGCATTAATCCGCTACTGCCCTGTACTTTAGATAGCGTGTAAAATTTCATTTCGAAATTCTATCAGAAGTTGTTCAAACAGAGCGTGACAGTAACTCCACAATTAAAGCTTGCCGAGCCACCCGCTTCCAGCGGTCCCTCTACTTAATATTCCTAAAAAGACAAACAAAATTTAATAAATCAGTTGATCTTTGGACAAACTTTCGGAGGTAGCTACGCCTATTTTAATAAATATAAATATGACTTTTAATTAATTAATATTCCGACGCTAGTCTAAATAATTGCAATTAAAAGGGGTGAAACAAAATTGGTAGCCTATCAATTAAATTTTCTTTTTTTTGTTTTTCACTTATTATTATATAAGATAAATTCAATTTATTTTAACAGATACAATATTTTTTTTTAAGATAGTATTTCATAAGCCAGCTATGTTTTATTTATATTATTGAAAATTATATGAATGAAAAAATTTTAATATGTGGTGATTTTAATTTACCTCTCTTGCTTTGGCAATATACTGAACATAATACTTATCTCTTTGCACATAATACATATAATTTGATTTCTATGGAATTTGTTGATACTATGGAATACTGTAATCTTAAACAATATAATGGGGAACGAAATTCTAATGATAGAATTCTAGACCTTACATTAGCTACACTGTTAAAAAAACTTCCAAAAAACTTCCTATACAAGTATAGGAACTCTGTTTCATAAACTGTTTATGAATATATTGAGAAAGTTCAATTTGTTGCCAACCTAACAAATGTCTTGTATATTTTAAAATTAATTATTTTGGTAAAAATTGTTAATTTTTATTTTTATTTTTATAGCTATTTAGTTGAATTACTTTATAAAAATTATTTAATTAGTATGATTGTAATATACTTCATAAATATTTAAATAGTTTAGAGCGCGAATTTCAAACCAGAATTTAATAAATTTAGATTTGTGAAATAAATTTTAAAAGGCCCAAGGGGCTTGGAGTAGTTGGTAGCGTGCCTACCTTCTATACCGAACGTCTCGGGTTCGGATCCCAGGAGTCCGATAATTTTATTTAAGGCATTTGGATACCAAATGACTTAAATAAAAATGCCTGGACCCCCCAATTGATATATTAAACATACTGATTATCGTAAAAAGTCTTAAATGGCCTCAGTTGCCGAAAAGACTGTGTGAATGTGTGTGGAATGAGAAAAAAGTGTGAATGTTTTTTTTCTACAAAAAAAAAATTTTAAAAGAATAATTTCAAGTTTCCTTAAAATAATTATAAAATAATATTAATAAAAATTCCTTGAGGTAGTCGAGTTATTTGAGAACGTTTAGACCAGTGATTCTCAACTTGTCGCGGTGAACTTTTAACGATTTCAAAATTTGGCGGCACACAAAGAAAAAGATAAGTTTAAAAGTTGGTAATTTGTTCATAAACTTTTATATTAATTTTATTTCATATCCTGGGCATATTAATATTCAACCACGAAAGTATATGGAAAATGATTGAAAATTCATATTTTTTTTTACAGTGTAATTTTGAAACTGTTGACGTTAGGAGATGTGACCCCCCTCTTAGCAAAATAGATCTTCATCATCCTCCATTGTTGTTGCATATAGACTTTGAAATGAATGATACTCTTAAGCCAAATTTTAGAAATATTTACAACTTTAAAAAAGCTAACTATACATTAATAAATGAGAATCTCTCTTTAATACCCTGGCATAGTATTTTGAAAGATTTGAATATTGAGGATGCTACTGATAGATTTTATGTAATAATCAATGATACTCTTAGAAATTATGTACCCCAAAAATCTATTGGCGAAAAGTGTTATCCACAATGGTATTCTTTAGAATTGATTAGTTTAATAAAACAGAAATACAGAGCCCATAAAAAATTTAAAGAGTCTAGAAATCATTTTCATTATAATAATTTTTCTTTATTGAGAAAACGTGTAAAACAATCAATTAATCTTTGTTATGCTAAATATATAAATGATACTGAAAAACAAATCCCATTAAATATTAAAAATTTTGGTCGTATGTTTCTTCTGTTAAAAAAAGAAAATATGCCATCTGCTTTAAGCTATGGAGTGAATTATTCTAGTAATGGCAAAGACATTTGTAATCTTTTTGCTGAATATTTTAATTCAGTATATTCTAATACCCAGGATTGTATCGTTAAGGATAGTCTTCAAACCCATGATTTTACTAATAATAATTTAGGGAATATTTATTTTGATGAAAATGAGGTTTTGAGAATTTATCAAAACTAGATGAACATAAGGGTGCAGGTTGTGATGGCATTCCATCTTTATTTGCTAGGAGGTGTGCTGCTTCTCTCTCTTTGCCTCTCGCATTGCTCTTTAATAAATCTTTAAGTGAGAGCACATGTCCATTGATATGGAAAAAGGCTCTAGTTGTTCCTCTTTTCAAGAATGGCATAAAGAGTAAGGTGGAGAATTATAGACCAATTTCTAAGCTTTGTGTCTTTGAAAAAATATTTGAGAAAATAATTTTTAAATATTTATTCAGTGCAGTAAAAAATTACTTGAGAGTTGAGCAGCATGGTTTTTTCCCTGGTAGATCAGTAGAAACTAATATAGTCTCTTATGTGGATGAAATTTTTAATTTAATGGATGAGAGATATCAGGTGGATGCTGTGTACACTGATTATACCAAGGCTTTTGATAAAATAAATCATAACATCCTTTTGATTAAGTTGGCTAACTTTGGTATTTGTGGCAATTTATTAGAATGGTTTAGATCTTATTTATCTAATAGAAGCCAATGTGTAGTCCTTAATGGTTTTTGCTCTAAATCATTTTCTATTTTATCTGGGGTACCCCCAAGGTTCCCATCTAGGACCTTTATTATTTAATATTTTTATTAATGATGGTCTCTTTATGTTTTAAATTTGCAAAATTTTCAATGTATGCAGATGACTTGAAAATCATATGCTGCCATAAAAGGTCGTGGTGACTGTAAGTCCTTACAGGATGACTTGAATAGATTTTATTTTTATTGCAGCAGCAATGACTTAACTTTAAATTATAAAAAAGTGTTCCATAATTACATTTACAAGAAACAGAGATCCCTTTATTTTTAATTATTGTATTGCAAATGATCAAATTCCTCGAGTTTCAAATGTAAGAGACTTAGGTATAATCTTAGATAATAAGTTACTTTTTGATGTCCATATCGATTATATTACTAAAAAAGCAAATAGAATGTTAGGATTTATGCTTCGTATTGGGCATCGATTTAAAAACCCTACTACATATTTTAATTTATATTTTAGTCTAGTGCGCTCTGTGTTGGAATTTGGCACTGTGTGTTGGACTCCACAATACGATGTGTATATTAATCGCATAGAGGGTGTCCAGAGGAGGTTTTTAACAAATGTCAATAGAAAATTTCCAAACAACTCTTTTAATCTTCCTTCTTTAGTGAAGAGAAGAAAGTATTATGACATGATATTTTTATTTAAAGCAATTAATCATATTTTCGACGCTCCTGTTATTTTAAATAGGCTCTGCTTCAAAGTACCTCTAAGGGATACGAGAAGTACTGATCTGTTTTATTCCCCTCAATGTAATACCAACGCGTCGAAAAACTCACCTTTAATAGAATAAGTTATATTATTAATAGCCTCTCTAAAAATGAAAACTTCCCGGACATCTTTTTGTGCGATTTAAATTATTTTAAGAATGAAATTAAAAAAATTATGTGTGAATGCTTATTTGTGTGAATGTTATTATTTTTGTAAGTCTTATTTGGAGATTTTTATAATACTTGCAATACCTTATGTAGGTCACATAAGTACAAACTGCTTTTTTAATATATTTTTTTTTTATATTTTTATTTTCATTTATAAATTACACTGAGACTATGTAAAAATTATGGATGTATTCTATTTTTATTTTTTTATTTTATGTAGTGCTGCACAATAATTGGGATTTATTCCTGTCGTGCGGTCGATTGTATAAATATTAAATAAATA